>CAUYRH010019865.1:0-19920 GCA_963574655.1 Perodicticus potto | reverse complement strand
GTCTCCTACCTCTGCCTCCCAAGTAGCTGGGACTGCAGGCGCCCGCCACAACACCCGGCCATTTTTTGGTTGCAGCTGTCATTGTTGTTTGGCGGGCCCGGGCTGGATTCGAACCCACCAGCTCAGGTGTACGTGGCTGGCACCTTAGCCCGCTGAGCCACAGGCACCGAGCCTACAAAAATTCTTATGCCATTTAAGTAATTAAAGTTCAGGTCACACACACAATACTTTTAAATCAGAAAAATGTGGAAGTCAGCCATAGAGCTGCTCTGAAGAGTGTTTGGCACTAATGGTAGCTTCAGAATTTTTATTTGGAAGGTGGATAAGTTGCATTTGCAATTTGCATGGAAAACAATACTTTTAGTAGATTTGCATGTTTATTTGGAATAACTTGGAGATAGGCTGATGAAAATTTGATATGGTCTTTAAATTGTACTTAATAGTAAAAACAGTACTTTTATGTAGGCTATGCATTTATTTGGAGTAGATTGGGAAGGGCTGATAGAGATAAAAATAGGGCAAAAATTATCTCAAGTCTTCCTTTGTGGTTGGAGCTAACTATACAGCCTGTGATTATATAAAGGCACTCTCAGCCACAATACCTCTCTGCAGAGGTGGGGGGAGGGAACTCTTGATGAATATCTCTTTTAAAACCTAGACACCTGGGTTAAATTAAAAAAATGTTAAATAAGGCATAGATTTATCATGAATTACATGACAATTGACCCCATCAAGTGTGACTTTGCTTAAATTTCAAAAAATGAGCAAATCATTCAAAATATTTGTCTTCTAACTTAGTTTGATAAGACCCTAAGCTTCAGCCTCATATAAGAAGAGAAAATTTAATTTGAAAATTAGAAAAAGATCTTTATTAACTTTGACTGAAAGAACGTTGATTATAGTCTTTCTTTCACCAACCAGTGGGATATCTGACGGCAAACCTTAGGGACTCCAGAGCTGTAGCAAATTAAGAGGAGAATGCTGCTGCTTCTGTGACAGTTGTCAGAGGTGTAAAACAATGCTAGGTCCAGGAGGACTTTGTCTTGATGTAAGGCATGAAACTCAGAGAGATTTTAAAAATAAAGTCATGATGAGACCTCCTTGGTGGTGGTTTAATAATTAGCATAGGAAAAAAACCAAGTATTCTGGCTTCAGCTTAGTAGAGAAGAGGCGACTCTAAGTTTTTGAAAGTAAGATAGAAGAAGTTTTTTTTTTCCTTTTTCTTTTTTCTGTAGAGAGGGCTATATTACTAGAACAGGGGATATGGAGTGGGATCAGCATCTCACTGTGGTCATTTGTATGTGCAAGTTCTTTGGAGGTCAATGGCATGGCTTCTAGGTTTGCTTTGCTTAAGGTGGACAAAGAAGACAAGTTGCTTCAATTGTCTAGGCATCAATTACCTCACGTATGAAATGGGGAAATTTGAGTTGGTATAGGAAGCAGGTAGTCTCCTTTAGCGTGTTGTATTGCCTCTTGGGGTCTGTGATGTTTTTAAGGGAACTTGGTGCTGAAATATGTGGATTTTAGTTGCATACATTTTCCTGAAGGGACAGGAGACATAGCCTCCTTTGGATTTTTGAAATTATTCAAAATCCCCTGAAGGTAAATAACCATTGCCTTAAAATTTCTACAGTAAGACAGGAGATTTGTGTACTTCATGAAGGAATACAAAATACAGTGGCTTTGAAGATGCAGGTCTCATTTTAACCAGGTGACTCTTGGAGCACATCTGAACTGTCAGTACATGTGGGGGTAGGAGGCACGTTCCCATGGTAACCAGAGAGTCCTTCCAAAAAGATTCAGAAACGCATATCTAGAAGGACCACATTTAGATTAACCTTTAGGAAATTCCTGATTTGTCCAGTGAATTTGATTAGAGCTATAATCTTCCTAATTCCATGAGTATTTAGAGATCAAACCAAAGGGATAACTATTGGTTTTTATTTCTACCTTGATTTTGCTGTAATTCCATGACTTTGGTCAAGACATTTAGTTACTTACTCTTTTATGTCCTTCACTGGAGGAGGTGTTCTCAGTGACTTCTTAGCTTTGTTGTGTCACAGAGACCTGTAGTCTAACTTACAAGTGAGATGGTTATTTATGTTAATATTGGCGTCTTAGAATTTGCTATTTGTTTTTCATTTGTTCTTTGAGAAACTCAAAATTAATGAGAGACATCTCTCGGTTATGCCAACATTTTCCACTCAAACTTGAAATGTCAGCTGAGATTTACAGATCTCAGAAAAAGTTGGTAAAGATCTTAGAAAAAGTTGGTAAATTGTGCTATGCTCTTTGAGTGGACCAGAGGAATTCCAGTGCAATGCAAACATTTGTTCAAGGTGCAGAGTCTATGATCTTAGTTAAAGTACTTTCATCCTTGTCTCCTTAGCCAGATAGATTGCTCTCTCTACTTTCTGGTATAAATTCTGTACAGCTCTCAGAATGGTCTCCTCATATTCCTTTGCCCAAAGCTTGCCTGTCTCTACCTCTAATTTTGCTTATACTGTATTATTTTACCTCTTAGGATGGCTCTTCATGTTTATCTCTGTATTCTGCGCATTTAAAAAATCTCTCCTTAGAAAGTCTTCATTGACTAATCCAGCTTATAATGATCACTTCCTTTTCATTATATTTATATAGTTTATATTTATAATATAATCCTTTGTCTTATCTTCCTCTTTAAATTATAAGCAACTCAAGGAGAGGATGTTGGCAGAGACTGACTAAATGTTCAAATGCATTCCCTTTATTAGGCATATGTCTAGACCATATTCTCAGCTTGCTTTGTCTTGCAGTTATGAGACTGAGTTCTAGCCAAAGGAACAGAGGCAGAAGAGATGAACATTAATACAGGGTCTGATTTATTAAAATATTCTACACATGGTCTTTCATGCCCTTTTCCTACATGCTGGCTAAATGCAGAAGACTGTGGGATTTTGGGGGCAGGTGAATCTGCAAGATGGAAGGAGCTTAGGGTGCTGATGTATTATATGAAAATATTCTACCAACCAGGTTAGATGATGAGTAACCAGCTTATCAACTTATTATATATTAAGGCACAAGGATGTTGGGTCTTCTGTGTGACAGCAGCTGTGTTACTGTAACAAATACAGAGGTAAATCATATCATATTTCTTTGTTTTCTTCACAATACCCAGAACAATGTGGAGAGAGAGTCCATCAATGCTGGATGCTTCCCCTAAAATTATTTGGTCATTACCTTTTGGAGCAAGAAGAGGAAGGAAGCTGTGTTCAGGTGGGAAGTTAGAAAAAGAAGGGAGATGTTAGCAGTGGAAGGCTCAATCTGAATGTACATAGGGCACACGAAGCACTTAGATTTGGTCTTCTACTCTGGTCAGTGGCCTCAAATAAACAAACAATATTGTTATTGATTATTATATTAAGTAAATACCAAGAAAGGTAATGGTATTTATTATTGCATTAGATACATGTGCAGAGTGGTGGCACTACTGATTTTTATATTAAACAAATATGACATTGGACAAAACTCATACACCAGCCAGCCCAACTTAAAATGACTTAAGGATTTGAGCACAATTCTGGGACAGGGACTTATTTTATGATGAGTGTTTTAGAATATATGAGAATTTTCATCACCAAAATCTCATTAAAAAGAAAAGTCATTAGGGACACAAATGCATCTGTGTATAAACCTGCCTTAGAGATGGCAGCATTATTGTCAGCAGTGAAGACCCATGGGATATATCAAGTACCAAATGTTGACAGAGCCTGGTAAAGATATGAGACCAATTAAAGAAATAAAACTAAGAGATGGAATTCAATTGAGAAGAGCAGGAACATTTTAATTATGTGTAAAATGTAAGCAAGGTTACCTGTGATTAGAGACCAATGGTTTTGCATTTCTGAGGTTGACGCAGTATTGGCGCAATTTCTCATCTATACATACTGTATATAATGGGGGAAAACTCAACCCATACATTTCAGTTTTTGAGTGTGGAATAGGATGACATGGTTGTTATTAAGCTTGTGTTTTTGAAGAATACAAGGAGGAATAAAATTCTTGATTTTAACCCATATGTTCTCCAATATTAGATTAAAAGGATCTATAGGAGGAGTGAGAGCAAGATAGGAAAAGGGTTTGGAATAGTGTTTGTGGGAAGGCATTTCCCCATCATGGAGAGGGTGAAGGAAGAGCTAGAGGAAAAGAGGCCATGGGGAGGTGGAATCCAGTGGACAAGAATCTGAGGAATGTGTTCTGCAGGGGAGGAGACACAAAAGAAAGGAAGTTCACGTACTCAACACATGTAAGAGTTGAAGACACCATGGTGGCTGTTCTTGTCTCGCCTAGACCACTCTTTCTTCAACTTTGTTTGATTGGTTCTTTTTATTCAGGTCTCAGCTCAGATCTTTGCTGATTATCTCGTGCAATGTTGCTCTATCAATTGTTGTCTTATCGAATTTTCTTCCTAGCACATACTACTTTTAAGGTTTTCTAATTTATTCAGATGTTTGGCGTTCATCTTCCATGACAACAAGGATCTTATTCGACTTGCTCATCATTCCCCCAACACCAGACTAGTGCCTAGAACAGAGGAGACTCAGTGAACGTCTTCCTGAGTTCAGGCTGCTATGACAAAGTACCAGTTAAAGACCAGAGAGTAGGTTTCTACATTCAAAATGGTTTCTTTTCAGTTAAAGACCAGAGAGTAGGTTTCTACATTCAAAATGGTTTCTTTTTGCTGCTTTGTTAAAAAATGACAACAAGGATCTTATTCAGGAAGCTTAAGCTGGGAAGCTTAAGCAACAGACATTTATTTATCACAGTTCTGGAGGCTGGGAAGTTCAAGATCCGGGTGCTGGAAGATGTGGTGTCTGCTGAGGGTCTGCTTCTGGGTTCATAAATGGCCATTTTCTGATTGTATCCTCATAGAGTAGAAAGATGGTGACAGAGCTCCCTGGGGTCTCTTTCATAAGGGCACTTATCCCGTTCACAAGGGCTCCATCCTTATGACCCAATAACCTCACAAAGGCTCTCTCTCCTAATACCATCATCTTGGGGGTTAGGATTTCAATACACTAATTTTGAGGGGAGACATGAATGTTAAGTCCATTGCAACAAATACTTGTAGAATAGATGGACCAGACACTTGTCCATTTTGGAAAAGAAGACGCTTCTGAGTCAAATAAGGTGAAAGAGAAACTTAAAAAGATACCTAAAAATTTTCTGTGACTAAGGTAAGGGACTTCAGGACATATTAATTAGTTATCCTGTTTCAGATGTGCAAACACTGAAGAAAGGTTAAAAAGGCAGCATTTTATAAACAACAACTAAAATCTTCTAACTCTGAAATTCTTGATTATTTTGTTGCCCATTTCATACATTTCTCTCCTCAATATTTGAGAGGAGTAATATTTAGGAGGAAAATAAGTTGGCCATTTGGATAAAGCCCTTTACCTCCTCAGCAAATCCTCTGCTTTGTCTGTAGGTGACCTGACCCAAAAGAGTAGCAGGTGGTGAATTAATAGAGTGATTTGCACTTATGAGGGTATGTGTGTACAGAATCTCACTTACACTGATCTGCAGTTCTTTATATTAAAATATGTTTATATTTGAAGAAATAAAAACTGAAATATTAGCCTGCTTTTGTCATGGTTGTAATGTAATCCACCATGAGAAATCATAATATAATTTCATTTTTCCCTTAGTTTAATGCTGCTAAAGAAGCCAGCTCTCAGTTTGAGGAAAGAAATCTACTTTTGAGCAACCTGAATGCAAATGGGCTGGGGAGGTGGCTTATCCTTTTACATAATAAGTTAGAGAGTTCTCTTTTTCAGCTGAATAAATGTATAGATTAATAAACCCAGATGAGGCCTATGGATACGTGGAATCAATGTAAGCCTGGTTAGAGATGACAAAGAGCTTCATGCTCGAGTGCTTTGCAGCCTAATTCAATAAAACAAAATGAAAGGCAAATGCTTGAGGAGCTGAGGAGAGGATCTTTATGAAAATATTAAAACTTCTGCACAAAGAAAGTGACATTCTTTTTGGAACTTGATACCAACATTGCAATGTAATGTATGGGCCTCTTTTGGAGGGCTGGCATCAAGGCTCTTTGTGATTTTTTTTTTTTTTAACAAAGCAGCAAAAAGAAACCATTTTGAATGTAGAAACCTACTCTCTGGTCTTTAACTGAAAAGTAAAATGCTGACATAAAACTAGATTTTTTTTCCCCTCCATCAATTTACAACACTAAAGTATAAATCCAAACTGAAGCAGTGACAGCATGAAAAGCTATTCGCGGGTCCTCAGCCATCTTTGATTCCATCAATTTGTTTTCCTGTCTTTGTTGTGATTCTGTGTTTCTCATGGATCTCTGGAGACAGTTTCCTGCTTGAGGAAAGAATATCAATAGGCGGCTTGTCCTCCAGGAGGCTTCCCTGCGACAGTCACTGGGCTTCCACAGATCAGATCTTCTATTTCTTTTAATGATGGTGGTAAAACAACAAAAATTATTCATTTTGGGAAACATGAAAATCAACAAAGCAATAATGTCTGAGTGAGAGTAGGGTTTTGTTCCCTTTTTGTGCAGTGTGCTCAGAGGCACAAAGTAAGAATCAATTGGTCTCTTTTCTGGGATTTCATAAATCCGTAATTATATCTCATGCATTTAAAAATGAAGCCAAGCTCTAAATACATGTGAACAGAACTTGCAAAGGAGAGGTAGCACTTGGCAGTGAAATAAACAGCAGACTTGCTCATTGGGTTTGGATGGCCTGGTTTCTGAGCTGGGCCCTCCCTGGTGACAGGTGAGTCACCTTTGAAAAAATTCCCTAATTTCCCTGAACTCTGTATTTCCCATCCCTTAAGTGGGAATAACAATATCTGCTCTTCTAACCTCACGAGGCTAATGAAATATAACCCATGATATGTACACAAGTGTCTAGGGAAGGTTAGAATCGTATATGAATATGATATGGTATGAAATTATTAGAGGAGATATAATTTCCTTTTATATTCACAGCATTCTCTAAGAACTCTATCCAGAAAATCCTACCAGGTGTGTTTTTTAAGAAAGGAATTACTTTCAGTTTTTCATCTTATATGCTAAAATATGTTTCTATATATGTAAATATGTATACTTTTCTGCTTTTTTTACTCTCTGTCTCCTTCCTCAACCCCTTTCAGCTTCTCCTCGCATTCATCCTTGAACATTCAACTCAGTGTTACTTCCTTCAAGAAATTCCTCCCATCCTCAAGGCTAGATTGGTCCCTGCCACCAATCCATGGATTTTTGCTTTTCAACATCCTTGAGGTTTTTCAACATCCTTGAGTTTATCTTGAATTACATTTTCCACATGTTTATTTCTCTGTCTCTTCTGCAAGATTGTGAACTTTGCATCTTAATCATTTTTCAATTCCCAAGGCCTGGTGCAGTGTTTGCCACATAGTAAGAGCTCAGTAAATTTTGTTAGCGAATGGCTATTTCTATCAGATACATATAAAAAATGGCGATGTTCCTATTTTAATGTGAGTGGCCAGAGACTGGTTATATTTATCCATTACTATAATAAACTGAATTTTTCTTTGGAAATCACAGTAGTCACAATGGTTCCCCCCAAATGTGCACAGCCTAATACTGGAGCCTATGAATATGTTGTGTAGCAAAAGGGACTTTGCCAGTGTATTTAAGGCTACAGAGCTTAAATAGAGAGATCATTCTGGCTTATCCGGGTGGGCACAGTCTAATCACAAAAACCTTTCAAAACAACTTTCTCTGGCTAGAAGCAGAAGAGAGGCAGCAACAGAAGTCAGTGAGATTCACAGTGTGAGAAGGACTTGGTGGGTTGTTGCTGGCCCTGGGGTTTAGCAGCTGCGTGTGAAGAACAGAGAGGTTCTCAGCTGACAGTCTGCAAGGAAGCAGGAACCTCAGCTCCACACCCGCCAGCACTGAATTCTACAGCAGTGTGAATGAGCCTGAAGACAGATTCTTCCTCAGGGGTCTTCAGGTAAGAGCACAGCGTGGCTGACACCTTCAATTCTGCCTCAGGAGACCCATAGCAACCTGCTTCCTCCCAGGTCTAGTCTACTTGGACTTCTGACCTACAGATAGGTGAGATGATAAATTTGTGCTGTTATATGTCACTAAGTTTGTGGTCATTGGTTGAGGCAGCATTAGATGCACATGAAGCAATCAATTGCTTCATGATCAATCTTTAGTTCCCAAAGACCAGGTTTTGCAAACCTATCACAAAGATGGAATAGTCTGGGTCCGCATCAGACCGTGAAAATCCCCACAGAGGCAGCTACTGCAAAGTCACCCAGGATGGGGTCCCTGGAGTAGTGAAATTACAGGATCAGTTGGTGCTGTCACACTAATCAAGTCCATGTGGCCAGTTCCCGGACCATGGAGGATTGAGTTAATTTCTTCCTGACTTGAAGCTGGTTATAGGTAAGATTGGGCAGGGCGAGGCAGAACAGGAGAGGTGCTTTATGTACATATACATATAAATATACACACATATACATAGTGCCTATGATGAAACATAATGGGAGTCCGTAAGTGACCTGCCTTTACTATTACCATCATCGTCCACTGTTAATCCATTCACTTCTGTGTCTCACCCCTCTCTGCACTAGTGTGGAGCTTCTCTGGTTCAGTGTTTATAGCATGGAAACCTCCAACCTTCTGCCGGAATGGAGGCTGAGCAATCTCCTGGCTGAGTAGAGCTGGGAAGGGGACACAGGGGACTTTCCAGCTCCTTAGCTTGACTTTTAAACCATCTTCTGGGTCTCTGTTCCTACCTCTCACCAGATACCTTCAGAAGTACCTGGTGTCACTAATTCCCATGCCTGTCTAGAGTCCAGAGGCAAGGCATGAGCAGGCTTTCTCAACATTGGCTTTTCCTCCTGGAGGCACTTAGTCTCCAGCTTTCTGCACTAAGTTGGCCACTGCCACTTGTCTACCCTTCTGTGGTCTTGCAACCGTTGTGAGGGTCTTCAACCTTTCTGGCACCAGGGACCTATTTCATGGAAGATAATTTTTCTAAACTCCATGGTGTAGGGGAATCTGACAGGAGGCAGGGCTTAGGCAGTGATGTGAGCGATGGGGAGTGGCTGTAAATACCGATGAAGCTTCGCTGGCTCATTCACCTCCTACTGTGTGGCCTGGCTTCCAACTGGCCATAGAGCAATACCTGTTGGAGACCACAGATCTATTGTGTTCTGGTTTTTCCTCCCTTGGAGGGTTGACAGTGGGTTTCATACTCCTTTACCATTTGGGGAGGGAATGATATGACCTAATGTCTCCAATTGGCCATGCCAACCACTAGGCCATTGGCCTCATTTCTTTGTCTATGAAATGAGGGGTTACAAATCATAAACTTTAAGGCATTTTCCTCCACTGAAACTCTTTGCTCCTGCATATGGCTTATATTTACTGTAATTTCCAGCTGATCACAGCCAGATTCCCTATCCCTTATTTCACTCTCAGAATAGTAGTGATTATTTTTGCTTTTGTTGTTTTGAATCTCTTTGAGCAAGAGACCTGCGGTGTAGCAAATTATATCTTGTGTACAAATTAGAGTAAACTGAAAAACACAGGTGACTTTTGTTCCCTTCTGCATCACAAAGACCTTTTCAATACACCTGATTGATTGTAAAGGGAACTCCACAAGCAGATGTGAACTACTGGGACCCTGCTAATGGTAATTTGGGTGCTGTCATATTTATCATGCTGTTGTATTTGGCAAGCAAGTAGGAAGCCTTTAAACTTTTTGCTCTTTCTGGAAAAAAAAAATCCAGAAAGAAGACGATACCGGAATTCAAATCAGAAAGACGTTTCCTTTCTATGGAGAAATCACAAAGAATGTCCTGATAAGTTAGTAGAATTCCTGTTCTGGTTAAGTTAGTTTAGGTTGGATATTTATTGCTTCAATCCAGGAAAGTCTTTGATTCATGAAGGGCAGTGGAAATGAAGAAGGGATGTGTTGGTTTTGTTTTATTATTTATTTATTTTTTTCAGGGGTGTGTTGGTTTTTTCTCTGGAGCTCCACTGCGTGGCTTCATGCTTTGAATTTGTGTCCTCAGAGCTTCTCACTGTTTATTGTAGTCACTGTTGTTAATGACTAGCACTGATGTGTGCGCTTTTGGTAGCCAGGAGAGAAACTTCTGCAAGATAACGACTATTTTAAAGATGCTGGGTTATATGTTTGAAATAAAAAATCGCTTAGAATTTGATGTAATTCTTTGTGTATGGTTCCTGTTTGACTCAGTGCCGTTGGTATGGGTTTGGGAAAGGAGTCCTCTGAAAAGTTTTCAATTAAAATAGGAATCCTAAACAATCAAAGAAAGGGAGACATGGACCATTGTTATTTCTAGAACTCTCCATTACTTTGGATGCAGAACATTATTAAAGGTTTATTTAAAAAAAGGGATTAATGTATCTATAGTTGACAACTTTGGTTAATCAGTGACTCACTCTGCTTACATATATGTTTATATTGATACACAGTAGATGTACATATTTTTGTGGTATATGTAATAATTTGATGCATTCATATAATCAAATGCAGGGTTATTGGGATATCCTTCACCTTAAATATTTATCTTTTCCTTACCTTAGGAACATGCAAATTATTCTCTTTTAGCTATTTTGAAATGTACAATTGATTAATGTTAACTGTAGTCAACTGATCTATTGAACACTAGGTCTTATTTCTTCTATATAATTATATATTTGTACCCATTAATCAAACTCTCTTTATCCACTTCCCCTAACTGCCACCCTCTGATGACCACTAGTCTACTCTCTATCTTCATGAGATTCACCCCTTTAGCTCCCACATACAGGTAAGAACTTACAATATTTTATTTTTTTGAGACAGAGTCTCACTTTTTAATTTTTTGTAGTTTTTGGCTGGGGCTGGGTTTGAACCTGTCACCTCCAGCATATGGGGCCAGCGCCCTACCCCGTTGAGCCATAGGTGCTGCCCAGAACTTGCAATACTCGTCTTTCTGTGTTTGCTTGGTTTGTTTCAT
Organism: Perodicticus potto; assembly: GCA_963574655.1. Classification (NCBI taxonomy): domain Eukaryota; kingdom Metazoa; phylum Chordata; class Mammalia; order Primates; family Lorisidae; genus Perodicticus; species Perodicticus potto. The sequence continues at coordinate 8,901 of CAUYRH010019865.1, read as the reverse complement.
TTAACATAATGACCTCCAGTTTGATCCATGTTCCTTTAACTTGGCAGGATTTCATCGTTTTTAGTGGCTGAATAATATTCCATTGTATATATAAATATATATATATACACACACCACGTTTTCTTTGTCCATTCATTCATTGATGAACATGTAGGTTGATTCCATATTTTGGCCATTGTAAACAGCACTATAATAAACATGGAAGTGCAGAGATCTCTTGGATATTTTTATTTCCTTTCTTTTGTATATACAGTATACCTATGTAGTTGTCCATTTTGCATTGCTATAGAGGAATGCCTGAGGGTGGGTCATTTCTAAAGAAAAGAGGTCTATTTGGCTCACAGTTCTGCAGGCTATACAAGAAGCATGGCCTGGTATCTGTGTCTGGTTAGATAGGGCTTCAGGCAGCTTCCAATCCAGGTGGAAGGTGAAGGGGAATCAAACATGTTGCATGGTGAGATAGGGAGCAGGAGAGGGAGGAGGAGGTACCAGGCTCTTTTAAACAACCATTTCTCACATGAACTAATAGAAGGAGAACTCATTGCCAATGGGAAGGTACAAAACCCTTCATGAAGGATTCACCCTCATGACCCAGATACCTCCCAGCAGGCCCCACCTCCAACATTGGGGATCAAATTTCAACAATGAGATTTAGAAAGGACATAATCAAAACCACACCAACCCAGAAGTAGAATTGCTGGATGACATGGTAGCTCTACTTTTAGTTTTTCTGAGGAAACTCCATACTTCTTTCCATAGTGGGCATACTATACATTCCCATCAACAGTGTATGAAGGTTCCATTCCCATTTCTATACATTTTTACCAGCATCTGCTTTTTTCTGCCTTTTTGATAAAAGTCATTCTAACTAGGGTAAGATGACATCTCATGGTTTTGATTTACATTTCTTCGATGTTAGTGATGTTGAGCATTTTTTCACGTCCTTGTTGGTCATTTATTATGTCTGGTATTGAGAAATTTTTTTCAGATATTTTGCTCATTTAAAAATCAGATTATTTGGTATTTTTTGGTATTGAGTAGCTTGAGTTCCTTATACATTCATGTTATTAATCCCTTGTTAGATGGATAGTAAGCAAATATTTTCTCCGATTCTGTAGGCTCTTTGTCAATTCTTCCCTTTTGTGTGCAGGAGCTTTTTAGCTTGATGTAATTCCATTTGTCCATTTCAAATTTTGTTGCCTGTACTTTTGAGGTCTTACATAAAGAAATCGTTGCCAAGACCAATGTCCTGGAGTGTTTCCTCAGCATTTTTTTCTAGTAGTTTTATCATTTCAGGGCTTAGTTTAAGTCTTTAATCCATTGTGATTTGATTTTTGTGTATGTTGAAATATAAGGCTATAGTTTTATTCTTTTGCACATTGATATCCAGTTTCCCCAACACCATTTATTGAAGAGACTGTCCTTTCTTCATTTTATATTTTTGGCACTTTTTTTGAAAATAGGTTGTCTATAAATGCAAAGATTTATATCTGTGTCCTCCATTCTGTTCCATTGGCTTATGTGTCTGTTTTTATCTCAGTACCAGGCTGATTTGGTTAATGCAGCTTTGTAGTATAGTTAGAGGTCAGGCAGGGTAATCCCTTCAGCTTTATGCTTTTGCTTAAAATTATGTTAGCTATTTGGGATCTTTGATAGTTCCATATAAATTTTAGAATTGTATTTTTCCATTTCTGTGAAGAATCTCATTGGTATCTTGACAGGGATTGCACTGGATATGCAAGTTGCTTTGGTTAGTACCGTCATTTTAACACTATTAATTTTTCCAACCATTAATATGGAATACCTTTTCATTTTTTTGTGTTCTTTTCAATTTCTTTCAGTTTTTTTTAATAAAAAATAAAAAGGAGGTACAGATATTCTTGTTACATGGATGAATTGTATCATGCTGAAGTTAGGGCTTGTTAGTGTGCCCATAACCAGAATAGTGTACATTGTGCCACAGGGGTAAGTTTTTTTAATTTCTCACCCCCTCAAACACTCCCCTTCTTAGTGTCCAGTGTCCTGTATACCACTTTATGATCTTGTGTGTCCATTGTTCAGCTCCTACTTATTAGTGAGAACACATTCCTGAGATACTTACTTAGAAATATTCTCCAGAAGGGGGACCTACAATGCCCACCAGAGGCTCCAATAGCCAAAAAGGCTGGACAACTGCTGAGGAGACACCTGTGCCTTGGTGTCTCCTTCACTTTACACTTGGGACTAAATGTGGAACCCCCATTTCCTATGCCTAGGTCAGTTACAAGATTTCTTAAAGAGGCTTCATTTTTGCAATAAAAGATAACATTTAAGGAGAAGTTTTTCTGATGTCTTGGATTTGCTTTACAATGATCCAGGAAAAAAAAAGTGGTGGGAGATATATAGAACAATAGTGTCCAACTGTTGGTAATTGTGGAGGTGGTGATGGGTACATCAAATTATTATATTATTAATTAATTAATTTAGAGACAGAGTCTTGCTCTGTCACCCAGGCAGGAGTACAGTGACACTGTTATAGTTCATTGCAGCCTCAAACTCCTGGGCTTAAGCAGTCCTTTTGCCAGAGCCTCCCCAGGAGCTAGGACTACAGGCCTGGCTAATTTAAGTTTTTACAGAAACAAGGTCTTGCTATGTTGCTCAGGCTGGTCTTGAGCTCTTGGCCTCAAGCATCCTCTTGCCTCAGTCTTTCAAATTGCTAAGATTACAGGAGTAAGCCACTGCACTGGCCTGCTTTTGTATTTATTTGACACTTTCAAAATAAAATGTAAACAAAATAAAATAATAAAAAGCATTAGAGGCTCGGCGCCTGTGGCTCAATGGGCTAAGGCGCCAGCCACGTACACCTAAGCTGGCGGATTCAAATCCAGCTCGGGCCGGCCAAACAACAATGATGGCTGCAACTAAAAAAATGGCCAGGTGTTGTGTCGGGTGCCTGTAGTCCCAGCTACTTGGGAGGCGGAGGCAAGAGACTCGCTTGAGCCAGGAATTGGAGGTTGCTGTGAGCTGTGATGCCACAGCACTCTATCCAGGGTGACAGCTTGAGGCTCTGTCTCAAAAAATAAAATAAAATAAAATAAAATAAGCATTAGAAACAACTAAAATAGCATAGTTCTGTGATTTGGGGGCACTACTGTCCCCTCAAAAAGCAAGGACCAACAAAGACAGAGTTCATCCATATTCAGAGTGTAGACATTCAATTTCATGCTGAAAATAATTGTTTCTTTGGGCAAAATGCTGTGGCCAAAACTTTAAAGTGCATTTTAAGGAAAAATATATTTAATTTTTACGAAATAGTTCAATTTCTATGTCTGACTTTGTGCATCAGTTGGAAATGAAAAATCTACTTGATTGAAAGGGGTTGTTGAAAATTAGCTGATAAATTTCAATACAATTCTTTTGTGGAAAACAGAATGAGCAGGACAAGTCACATGACTTACATGACTCACTGTTCGAAATGCCTTAGTGGTGGCACATCTTAACCATGATTACAAAAATAATTCTACATATGGCCATGCATAGTGGCTCACGTATATAATCCCAGTACTCTGGGAGGCTGAAGCAGGTGGATTGCTTGAGCTCATGAGTTCAAGACCAGCCTGTGCAACAGAGAGACCCCATCTCTAAAAAGTAGCTGGGTGTTGTGGCAGGCCTTTGTAGTCCCAACGACTTGGGAGACTGAGGCAAGAGGATCACTTGGGCACAAGAGTTTGAGATTGTTGTGAGCTATGACACCACAGCACTCTATGAGGGTGACACAGTAAGACTCTGTCTCAAAAATAAAAAAAAATTTTTTTTACTTTATTCCAACTTTATGGACACAAATTGGAAGAAGGAATGTTACCATGTTTCTATTGGTTTCTGTGGTAGGCTAAATAATAGTCATCAAAGATATCTGGGTCCTAATCCCTAGAACATGTGAATGTTACTGCATATGGCAAAAAAAAAAAAAAAAAAAAAAAAGAATGTAGATGTGTTCAAATTAAGAATCTTGAGGTATGGAAATTATCCTGGATGAACCAGGTGGACCCTAAGTGTAATCACGTATTTCCTTATGAGAGGGAAGCAGAGATAGAAGAGAAGATTATGTGATGGAAGCAGAAAAAAATTTGGATTTGCAGCTCTGATGGTTTTGAAGGTGGAAGATGGGGCCATAACTCAAGGACACAGCTCTAGAATCTGGGAAAGAAAAGGAAATGGATTCTCCAGGAGAGCCTCTGGAGGGAGTGTGGCCCTGCTGACACCTGACAGACTTCTGGTCTTCATGACTGAAAGGTATAAACGGTGGGGCCCAGAGATGAGGCTGCAGAGGATACGCTCAGGTCAGGTTGATTGCAAGGGTGTCTGACCTGCCTGGGCAGTGCAAAGATGGTGTCTGTACCAGTGGGAAGTTAGAGACCCCCTTTATATGGGGGGTGGGCACATTCCACAGGTTGCCTGTCAGGTTAGGCTCTTTTGTCATGAACTTCTTGGGATGGGCCTAGCCAGATCCTTTGTGTCTTTGTCTTAGGAGGATAGAAGGAATAGGGATGAGGGGGAGGATTTGAGTGGGGATGCATTAGGCCCCCCAGCAATAACTGTTGAGGAAAAATTATGTCTTAAGCCACCAAATTCATGGTAATATGTTATAGCAGCCATAGGTTACTAATACATCTGCTAACCCTTTCTCTTGTAAGACATGTTGGGGTTGGGAGCCCTTACCTCAGTGGTTAGAGTGCTGACCCTGTGCACTGGGGGTTGCGGGTTTCAACGCTGGCCCAGGCCTGCTTAAAAAAAAAAAAAAAAAAAAGGAAGAAGGAAAAATATTGGGGCAGTGGAGTCAAGAGTCCAGCACTTGGAGTGTGCATCATGAAAGTGAGTATCATGATTTGGTTGGTTGTTGCAGCCATAGGTTATAGAAGTGAATGAGAGGTGTTGCTCACAGAGGCTATTTACAGTTTCCACGTGGTTATTCTGTCTGACTCTGTGTTCTTCGAATCTCCCAGTTTTGAAAGTGGCACCTGTAATCCTAGTACTCTGGGAGGCTGAGGCGGGTGGATTCCCTGAGCTCACAGGTTCAAGAACAGCCTGAGCTGGAGCAAAACCTTGTCTCTAAAAATAGCTGGGCATTGTGATGAGTGCTTATAGTCCCAGTTGCTTGGGAGGCTGAGGCAAGAGACTCTCTTAAGCCCAAGAGTTTGAGGTTGATGTGAGCTGTGACACTTTGGCACTCGTCAAAGGGCGACAAAATGAGACTCTGTCTCAAAAAAAAAAAAAGAAAGAAAGAAAAAAGTGGGATTTATATATAGAGGTGTGGATGAGGAATTTAGTGTACGGTACTGGAAACACTAGACTAGGGATCCGTATCTTAGAGAGTGCCTGCATATCAATGTGCAGTTTTGGAGAAGATATTTAACTTTTTTGAGTGTTAATTTCCTAACCTATGTGTTAAAGTTACATACCCTGCCTACTTAGTAATGTCATTAAAGGCTCAAATAAAATAGAATGAATTTTTTTTGGCGTGCGTGTGTATGTGAGATAGGGTTTCACTCTGTAGCTCAAGCTGGAGTGCAGTAGCATGAACGCAGCTCACTGAAACCTCCAACTTCCAGGTTCAAGCAATTCTCCTGTCCCAGCCTCCTAAGGCGTATAGGTACAGTAGAGGAGCTTTTAAAATGTAAAAAAGAGCCCATTCCCTTCAAGTAATTTGTTGGTGCAGAGTAAGGTAGGCATTGGTTGGTGAGCCACAGAGGCCCGGAAAATGGTGTTGGAGATAGGTTAGAAGGCTGTGCATATGGGTGAATGGTGGTAGTGGTTCAACATGGGTGTTTGAAGCTGAATGTGGAGAGGAATGGGACTGCACAGGAGTGGGAATGGTGAAAGTGGCATTGGGAGATTGTTTACAGACAAGGAAATTGAGCTATATGTTAGGGATAATGTAACCCAATTCCTCTTGTGTCTGTTTTTGTCTTCCCTATTGTCTTTGGGTTTCCCTAGGAAGTCCTTCTTTAACAGAGTATCTTACAGCTCTCTCAGTTGTAATTCACTGTTATTATGGTGGAGTCCTATAATAATGTGATGTGGTAGGTATGTATAGGGGAGGGAAACCATTCTATAATCTTATGATTAAATCTCAGTTTTTTTATTGGCCCTGAGTTCTTGGTCTCTGACCATCAGAAAAGTTTCTTAGCCTTTTTAAAAACATACCCTTAAATGAGATAGGATGGCTAGAGGGGACTGGAGTTATCTAAGTGCCCTTTCCAGACATCGGATAAGACTCTGGTAAAATACTTTTCCTTAATGGCAGGCCTTTGTTATTGAGAATATAATGCTTTGGGCTTATTTTAAACCAATCATTTTTCCCCTGGGTGTATTTTACCCTCATCCTTCCAGTGGAGAACCGGGAACTATTTTTCTCTGTTCTTCACTGAATGAAGATCTAGATGGAGCTCCTAGAGATAAAACTCACAAAAGGATGGGGGCCCCTCTAAGATTGTCACCAGGGGTTTTTACCACTCTTGCTAGTCCATACTCAGCCTCCAGCAGTCTGTCAATTACTATTGAAGTGTTCCTACCAGTTTACAGCTCCAGTGGGTTCCATACTGGTAAGCTGTGAGCCCCTGAATTCACATGTCACAACCTCCAGTTGTCAGAGGTTTGCCTTAGAAGAGTTGTTGATTTTCAATTTGTTAAGTCTTTTCTTGCTGGGAAACCTGGATCCCAGAAATAAATCAGCCAAGATCTCAGAAACAAATTCTCCTGACAGAATTCATGCATGATCCTTATTTATAACTGATGAGACACTTGAAATTGATGACATTGTTATCATTGTCATCATCACCATCACATTTATTCAGTACTTATTGTAAATCTCTGCAATAAGTGATCCATGCACTTTACCTTACCTAGTTTTCCAAATCACTTTATAAGATAGGTCCTCTTATGCAAATTTTATAGATAAGAAAACTGGAGAGCTTAACTACCCTGCCCAAGATTACACAGGTGCTCTGACTACATTACTACATTCCTCTAGTAGCTAGACTTGGTTCTGACCAAATCTTAATCATCTTAATCATCACACTCACCGCTTTTCCCTTTTTGTAACATTATATACTAGATATACAGTTATCTTTTTAGCATTTGGGCTCCTCCGTTCCCTAAATTCTTTTTGTCATCTTCTGTTTCAGTGTTAATATGCTATTTAGGTATATTTGTGTATATGTGTACATACCCAAAATGCAATGAACTCTTTCTGCCCATTGTACCTAAAATTCTGGTGACCAGAGTTGATATAAATAGCCCCTTTTACGGAATTATCTGTTTACAATACTTAATTCTTTCTGGTCATGCTGTTATAGTCTTTGTTACAGTAATTCAAAGCCCTTTCCCACCCAGGTGAGAAGATATTGAAAATCCTCAACACTTTCTCTTTGCTGTTTTTATTTTTAAAATATGGTTTGAATCATCATTACAGTGTTACAGATTTTCTGGAAAGAACTGCCTTGCATTAAATCATCCTGATAGCAGGGTCCATGCTGCATAAGGAACAATAGCCTGCCAGACTTCTCTCCTCTGTGTAGAAAGCTGTTGCTGGCTTTTGTTTTTTTTTTTTTTTAAATCTCCATTTTCTTCTACAGATTTTTCCTCCTCTGAATAAAGACAAAAACAAAAACAAGTTCTTAGGGCGATTTTGTTGGCAAGATTGTATTTTAAGTATTGAGTATGTTATTTACATATAATTTTATTGTAATAGAATGATCATTTTTGCATCTTCATGTCAGATCTAGAACTGCTTTTCTAATAATCTAGGTCTCTGGTTATTTGGTTATTTAAGATCTTGTTTCTTTCTTTTTTTTTTGATAATCCTTCTAGTTGCAGCCGAAATGCACTAAAAAATGCTCTTTTCACCGTGCATTTTCCCCTTTTAATCTTGCCTTCCATGAGGTTTCAGATATAGAATGATTCACTCTTCTTTGTATTTTGTAAAAATGATAAAATTGTCTGTCTTTACTTTGCCTGCTCACATGTTCTTATACAAAGTTTATCTTGTTGAAAGAAATAGACATTACTGTTATTTACCCTTAGGTATGATTCAGAATATTCTTCATTGTTTTGAGAGATAAGGAAGAGGAAGAAAAAGAGTTGCGCGTATCAGTGGAATTGAAGATCATTATGAGCAATTGTTATTTGTGTGTGGAGCCAACTGTTTCCTTCCCAAAGGCAACCGTTAAGTTTGTCCCATTTAACACCAATCTGTATTTTATACTACTTTATATGCAGATGTGTATCTGCACGTGCGTTTTATTTTAGAGTACAATTCTGATAATTTGTTCTTAGCATCGCCTCTTTTCCCAGAGCCATATTTCTCTCTAGGAGACAGTTGTGCTCATTCTGGGGTCTTTTGAACAGGAATAACTTGAGGGAAGAACTAATTGTGGTGCTGTAGCCAAAATTTGACAAAAAGATATTTGACAAAAGGTGACGGAAGCCTCCCTGAAATAAAGTGCCTATGGGTAATTTTATTCACATTATGACTGAGGATGGCTATGCAATCAGTTACTGAGGCAGCTACTCTCCTTATCTCTCTCTCACCCTTTCTGGGACCACAGTAACTGTCTCTTTCTTTATTTTGCTCTGTTCTTTTCTGGCAGATTAGTACCTTCTATTTATAGATTTGTCTGCATCAAAATGGCAAGGTCAGTCACAGTTCACTTGGCCCCTTAGTTCAGTTGCATCCTACCCATTGTGTAGAGCTGGGAAGGCTCCTAATTTAAAATTTTTTTTTTTTTTTTTTGAGACAGAGCCTCAAGTTGTCACCCTGGATAGAGTGCTGTGGCATCACAGCTCACAGCAACCTCCAATTCCTGGGCTCAAGCGAGTCTCCTGCCTCCACCTCCCAAGTAACTGGGACTACAGGTGCCTGCC
>CAUYRH010019864.1:0-29964 GCA_963574655.1 Perodicticus potto | reverse complement strand
CTGGGACCGCAGGCGCCCGCCACAACGCCCGGCCATTTATTTTTGGTTGCAGCCGTCATTGTTGTTTGGCAGGCCCGGGCTGGATTCGAACCCGCCAGCTCAGGTGTACATGGCTGGCGCCTTAGCCCATTGAGCCACAGGTGCCGAGCCTCTTGCCTCAATTCTTAAGAGGGACAATCTAGTCATGCTCCCACTAAAATAAACTTGGCCGAGCGTGGTGGCTCAGACTGGTAATCCTAGCACTCTGAGAGGCTGAGGCAGGTGTATGGCCTGAACTCAGGAGTTTGAGACCAGCCTGAGCAAAATTAAGATCATGTTTCTACTAAAAATAGAAATATTAGCCAGGCGTGACAGGCACCTGTAGTCCCAGCTACTTGGGAGGCTGAGGCAAGGCGATCACTTGAACCTGAAAGTTTGAGGTTGCTATGAGCTATGATGCCACAGCACTTTATCCAAGGCGACAAAGTGAGACTCTGTCTCAATAATAAAATAAATTTTAAAAATAAATAAAATAAAAAACTGTCTTATGCTTATACTTTAAATCCCTATCAAATTTTCCTTTTTGATGAGTTGGGCTAGACAATGAAGTAACAAAAGTCAGTGTCCCCAAACAAATCTATGGTGATAGTAATCAGAAAAGTGGTTGCCTGTGGGAAATAAGAATGGCCTCTAGTTAGGAGGTATAAGGGAACTTTGTTGGGTGATGGAATTGTTGTGTATTTTGATTGAAGTGTTGATTATATGAGTGTATTTGCCCAAATTCATCTAGTTATACATTTAACACTAATGCATTTTGCTGTCTGTGAAATTTACCTCAACTTTTTAAAAAGTCAGAATCCCCTTTATTTGTTTTCCCTAAAACAGAGACAAAAAACACAAATGTCTAAAGGAGCTTGGCAGATAAGTTAAATGTATAATTGGACTAAGTAGAATAGAATAGGAGGGTTGAGCGTTGCCAGCAACCTGGAGAGAGTATGTTTTTCATTGTGTTCACATGGACAATACATGCAAAAGCAAAACCTATACTTAATAGGCACCTGAGGTATTTTGGTCAGTAGTCAAGTTTGTGACACATTGTGTTGTGTCACAGAGCAATTACTAGTCTCCAAACTGGGATATACAAGATGATCCATTGATGTGTAGAAAAATAACATTTAGAAGGTTTTTCCAATTTTTTTTTCATTTTCATGTACTTTTTCTTCCTTGTTTCATTTGAGAACATAAAAAGGAACCCACTGAAGAGTGTATACCACGTTTACCTTGCATATCTTGTACTAAATCAAGCAACTGAGGTCTAGGGTACGGGAGCATTGCAAAGAATGCAGTGAGTGCACAGACATGAGTCAGGGATGGGCACTGCACCGCTGGCATGACTGAGATGCCACAGAGGAGATAAGGCTGCTACAACCATTATTAAGTAAGGAACCAGTTTAATTATACACTTCATTCTTAGGGAAAGGGAGAGAGCACTGCAGAAATTACTCCCCCTCCCATTCTAAAATGCAGACTGAATTATGTTATGTGATTCTCTGGAAAAGAAAAAAGAGCTGGGGTGGTGGGGGAGGAGGGCAGACTTTCCAAGGCCTGTGACCTAGACAAACTGTTGTTTGTTCACGGAGAAGCATACTGATGTATTGATTAGCTTATCCGTGTGGTAGAGGGCAAGCATTCCTGTAAAAGAAAGGCAGTCCCTTTTTGGCCTGGCAGGTCAGAGAGCACAGAACCACAACTGTAGATGGTTGTACCCAGACAGGTTGTCTGCTCTGGTTCCCGCACCTTGTTTGGCCTCACAGGCCACTAGGAGTCGCCACAGGGCATGGTGCCTGCCCACATATTTCAGTTCACCCTGCTGGTTGGAGAGGTAGGCAGAAAGGACTGACTTCCTTCCACTCCGGTGGAATCAGGCAAGCCAGAGAAAAGCAGAAATAGCACCCTGCCTGGTCCACTAATCAAAACACAGGTTCCACTGCTGTAAACAACACCAATGTGATGGTCAATTTTATGTAACAACCTGCCTAACACACTCAGTATAATGGTTGCTTAAGCAGAATGAAATTTATTTCTCTCAAATAAAAGTCCAAACTTGTATAGTGACTCTGGTTTACAAAGTTGTTAGGCTCCTAAGTTCTTTCTGTTCTGTTCTTTCTCCTAAGTTTTACTCACTACGCCATCTCTAAGTTGTTGCCCTTATTTATATGGTCCAAAATGCCCACATGTGACCAACTAAAAATTGATAACTATGAGAAAGGAAGGGAAAATTACTTTGAAGACAACCACCAGTCTCTGGCACACCATGGTAATCAAAGCCCAGCCCTCATTCATGAAACCAGAGGAAACAGAAAGCAATCTCAGAGGATGTGAGAAACAAATGAGATTTTAATATACTCCAAGTAACAATTTTAAGTATCAGCTTTTAAAGCGCAGAGTATTTGATGCCAATAACCCACAGTTCCTGCACAAGGACATGGAAAAATACAGCTATAGAGTCTGTCCTGAGCAACAAGGCACATTTATCAAATATAAATGCGGTGGTACTGACGACAGCTGATTTTTTTCAAACAAACTGGGCAAGTTTTACTATATTTAAAGGAAGTGCAAAGGCACCGACTACAGAAAATGTGGCCACATTTTGTAGAATAGACATGTCGTCTACTAACTGCAATCTCTCTGTACCCATCCATGCAAATTTGACAGCGGATATAACCAGGTAGTGGATGACTTAGAGTTTCTTCTTCCAGGGCATTACAGTGGGCATTGTTGGTCACATATACGTCTCTGTGTCTCAACAACTCCTCATCACTGCTCACCACACAACTCCCAGTTTCACCTTGGAGTGACCTTCTGTTTCCCCTTGGCCTCCTGCTTTGTTCAATAACCACAACAGAGTCATGAGTTAGGTCAATCACTTCAGGTTCTTGAGATTCACAGGTGAGGTCAATTACTTCATCACTTTCCCCAAGTTCTATCAGTTCTGCATTCAAGGCCATGTCAGAAGATGGGCCTCCTTCTGCAGGCCAGTGTAGAGCTGACCTTGCTACTATAGCATATTCATTGTGCTTTTTGGGATTCAGTCTTCAGAGAAGTAACTGATCTGTGCCAAAGTTTACAGAGAATGTTAGAATGTTAAAGGTCCTCAATGTCTCACCACTGTTGCTCAGTTACCTTCTGACTCACATTAAGAATTCAGAGCTCAGATTTCCCAGTATATTTGAACTCTTATTCCAGTCCTGTCTTCACCTCCACAACTGTTGTGCTGACACAGGAGGAGAATCTTCTTGGAGCCACTTCTAAGAAAAAACAATCTGAATTTTTAACTGAAAAAAAAAATGAGAGAAAAAAATTAAACTTTAGTAATGTCTAAAATAAGAGTGTATGGTAGTATATATGAGAGTAATATATATATGTATAAAATGTATAGATTATATATACAAAATGAATACCAAATTTTTTTTTTTTTTTTTTGAGACAGAGCCTCAAGCTGTTACCCTGGATAGAGGGCCGTGGCATCCCAGCTCATAGCAACCTCCAATTCCTGGGCTCAAGCGAGTCTCCTGCCTCCACCTCCCAAGTAGCTGGGACAGCAGGCGCCCGCCACAATGCCCGGCCATTTTTTGGTTGCAGCCGTCATTGTTGTTTGGCCGGCCCGGGCTGGATTTGAACCCGCCGGCTCAGGTGTACGTGGCTGGTGCCTTAGCTGCTTGAGCCACAGGCGCCGAGCCAGAATACCAAAAATTTTTAATAGTTATGCATTTAAACAAAGTTTGGAGACCACCACTCCTCTTGAAACTGATTGCCCCTCCCCATTCCATGTCCTGATGGTAGTGAGGAGGAGGTAATAAGAATCCAAGGGGCACTTATATGAAGAAAAGTACAACAGTACAGCATCATTAAACACTAAGAAGGGTCACTACTTTATCCAAGAGCCATTATGAGGATCTCAAAGAAGCACTCATCTTTTTACAAAGTAAAAATGGAGAGAACAAAAAGCTCCTTACACATTTGAGTTTCTAATAGTAAATAAGAAATGAACCACTTACTCTACTTGCAAGTTCAACTTGTTCAGGATTCTCTTTCTTTCTTTTTTTTGAGACAGACACTCAAGCTGTCACCCTTGGTAGAGTGCCGTGACATCACAGCTCACAGCAACCTGCAGCTCCTGAGCTCAAGCAATTCTCCTGCCTCCACCTCCCAAGTAACTGGGACTACAGGTGCCCGCCACAACGCCTGGCTATTTTTTGTTTGCAGCTGTCATTGTTGTTTGGCGGGCCTAGGCTGGATTTGAACCTGCCCACTCAGGTGTACATGGCTAGCGCCTTAGCTGCTTGAGCCACAGGTGCTGAGCCCAGGATTCTCTTTCTAACACAGGAAACAAGTGCAGAGTTTTGAAAAATTTTAGCCCAGATTCTGTTCCAGGAAAGAAGGAATGGAGTTCAATCATTAAGCTACAGAGAGATTTGGTTTATTCTAGGTTCTGCAACTTTTGGGCACATGACCTAGAAGTTATTGAAGTTCTCAAAATCATAGCATATAAATCCTTTTAAAATTAATGTTTAGGCTGGGCATGGTGGTTCATGCCTGTCATCCTAGCACTCTGGAAGGTTGAGGTGCAAGGATTCTTTGAGCTCAGGAATACTAGACCGGCCTACGCAAGAGCAAGAGCCCTGTCTCTACTAAAAATAGAAAAATTAGCCAGGCATTGTGGTGAGGACTGGGGGAGGAGGCTGAGGCAGGAGGATCACTTGAATCCAGAAGTTTGAGGTTGCTGTGAGCTAGGGGGATGTACAGCACTCTAGCGTGGGCAACAGAGTGAGGTTGTCTCAAACCATATACATATATATATTAATTAGTTTGTAATTTAAAATGAGTGCATCATTAATCATTACGACATAAAAATCAAAACCATAAAGAGATACCATTTTACACCCACTAGAATGGTTATATTCAAACAGACAGAAAATAGTGTTGGTGAAGTTGTAGAAAAAATGGAACTCTCATACACTGCCAGTGGGAATGCAGAATAGTACATTTAGCTCTGGAAAACAGCTCTGACAAAACAGGCAGTTTGTCAAAAGGTTAAACATAGTTACCGTATCACTCAGTAATTCCACTCCTAGATATATGCCCAAGAGAATTAAAAACTTATGTCCACACCAAAAACTTATGCATGAATATTGATGACATTCATAATAGATGAGTGGATAAACACAATAGAGTATTTTTTTTTTTTTGAGACAGAGCCTCAAGCTGTCACCCTGGATAGAGTACTGTGGCATCACAGCTCACAGCAACCTCCAATTCCTGGACTCAAGCAAGTTTCCTGCCTCTGCCTCCCAAGTAGCTGGGACTACACGTGCCAGCCACAACACCCGGCCACTTTTTTGGTTGCAGGCGTCATTGTTGTTTGGCGGCCCGGGCTGGATTCGTACCCGCCAGCTCAGGTGTACGTGGCTGGTGCCCTAGCCCGCTGAACCACAGGCGCAGAGCCTATATATAGAGTATTATTCAGCATTTCAAAGAATGAATATATCTTTCATTCTTTGAAAGATACATCATATTCTATGTCTGTACTGTATGATCAGATATATCATATTGTACCTGATACTTGCTACAATATGGATGATCTTGAAAAATAGTCCAAGACACATATTGTATGTTTCTATTTATATGAAATGTCAAGAATAGGCAAATCCATAGAGACAAATTAGTGGTTTCCCAGGGCTGAGGGATTTGGGAGAAATGGGAAGTGGTTGTTAATAGATACAGTGTTTCTTTGGAAGAGAAGTGATGAAAATGTTCTAAAATTGAGGTGATGGTGGGCAGCACCTGTGGCTCAAAGGAGCAGGGCGCCGGCCCCATACACTGGAGGTGGCGGATTCAAACCTGGCTCCGGTCAAAAACTGCCAAAAAACTGCAAAAAAAAAAAAAAAAAAAAAAAAATTGAGGCGATGGTTACACAACCCTGTAGAATACACTAAAACCCACTGAATTGTATACTTTAAATGTGTTGTGTGGGCCGGGTACGGTGGCTCACGCCTTAAATCCTAGCACTCTGAGAGGCCATGTCGGATGGATTGCTTGAGCTCAGGAGTTCAGTTAAGAACAAGACCCCATCTCTAAAAAGAGCCGGGCGTTGTGGCGGGCGCCCGTAGTCCCAGCTACTTCGGAGGCTGAGGCAAGAGGATCACTTGAGCCCAAGAGTTTGAGGTTGCTTGAGCTGTGACGTCACAGAACTCTACCGGGGGCGACAAAGTGAGACTCTGTCTCAAAAAAACAAAAATACCTGAGAGAAGCAGAGGGAAGGGGCGGCGGGGGAGAGAGTACTCACAGCGGACGTGCACAAGCTGCCCACGATGCCTACCCAGCCGGGCCAAGGTCTCGAAGTTGGGAGTCACAATGCAAACACCCACAAATTGATTGCGTAAAGCACTGGTTCTTCCCCACCCCACCCCTAGTTTTAATTCCCTTTTACAGCCTCTCAACTGCCCAATCAAAGCTCGAGCCCAGGATGTCACGTCATTGGTCTCTAGGCAAAAAGTGCTGTTTCAGATTAGAAAAGGGCCCGTTTCCTCTTTTTTGGAAGCCTGGTGATTTCCGAGAAAGGAGAAGGGTGGAGTAACTTCCTTTACCTAACTCCCCACACCCACCGCCACTCCCACCCCCCGCAGTTACTGGTTCAGCAACTTTGCGCTCTCTGTGGACAAGTGATTGTCAGTGGAGGCAATAACCTTACTACGGGGTGTTTTAGAGATTAATAGAGCTATTTTTGGTTGTTCCAATGATGAGGTTACTTGGAGTATTTATCTATGCTATGCAGGGGTGTTCAATCTATTGCTCCGTGGGCCGCATGCTGACTTTGTAAGTACACTTTTTGCTTATCTGTGGTGTAGGATACTGTGAAACGAATGTATGGATCTTTTTTTCCCTCTAATCAGCCTTCATTAGTGTTTATGTATTCAATGTGTGGCCCAAGACAACTCTTACTCTTCTAATGTTTAGCAGAGGAAAAAAACAGGTTGGACACCCCAGATAGAGGCTGAGGGTCAGAGGTCCCAGCTTACATACAAACACACTGTATATAGTGTATATGAAAAACCTGCTTATAATCTGGGCTTGCAATCACATGTAAAAACCTGATTTATCTTTCAACTATTTCATTGAATATTTAGTGACCATCTACTACCCCAAGCTCATATACACTGAATTTCCTGGAATGCAATTACCAGGCAATTTAAAGGAAGATGTATGTTGACTTTTTGTTTGTTTGGGGGATTTTACCTAGAGATTTTCACCATTTCAGAGAATCACATTGATACCAGAATTTTAGGTTCTTGGGCTCGGTGATTAGAAGAAGGAATCAACAGACCACAAGAGTAGTGGTAACAGGATTTATTTACTGGAAAGAAGAATTACAAGTATAGGAAAAACCAAACCTCTAGGCAGTAAGGACCCAGGAGGGGAACAAACTCTCCTGCTCCCTCTCCGAGGTCCAGCAGAGATCTGCACCTGAGCGGCTCTGCTCAGGGGTTTATATAGTCCCAGGGAGTTGTTTTGCCGGAACTTCTTAGGGCGTGGGTCTTCATCAGTTACAGCCAGCTGTCTAATAAAGACGCAGGCCCTGGAAACTGACATGACATTGGGCAGTCAGATGTGCACTGGGAGGAGACAGCAAGGGCCATCCATGAAATGTACTAGTTAGAAGAGCATGGGAAGGAGACAGCAAGCCGCCAGTGATATCTGCACAGGTGTCCGGCCCTTCCGGCAAGCTGGTTTCTCCATCTGCCACAGCATCAGCACTGCCAGGGCCCAGGCGGCGGTTATAGGGCCGCCTTGTCCTGCATCAACATCAGAGCCAGCAATACCATATCTGAAGCTGAGGCATAGTCCCTGTCTTCAATGCCACCAGTTCACAGAAATCCTGGACCACAGTGCAATTGTCTGGCACTTCCTTTACACCAGCTAGCGAAACCTGGTTAAAGCATTCACAGAATAAATTATTTGACTTTCATGATCATATTCACAAAAGAGAGACCACAAAACATTTGTTATAAAAAGGGGGTGTTGGGGAAAAGAAGGATATTGTTTATGATTGGAGTTGAAACCTCTAATCTACACTGGAGACTTGAGGACTGGGCCCCCACCTCAGTCTGCCAATCCTGAGCTTATATAATGAGACCCTGTCATACTGTGCCATCACTAGTTAGTGGCTGAAATTCCTTCATTTTAGAGGTAAGAACACTGAGGCCAGGAAAGTTTAAGAGAGATGAATGAAGATGAACTTCAACAAAGCTTTAGAAGCTCCTGTGAATGCAGTTAAATTTCCTGAATTCCCTGAATATGAAGGTCATTCTCTGAAATCCTGAGGCTGATGGAAAAGAGCTCTGCCTGCCTGCCTACTCTTGAGGAAGTATTTAGCGTGAATGAGGACCAGCTTGTTACCTAAAACCCTTTAGTTTAGAGGAAGGGATTATTGATAGTTTCATTTTTCACCTGCTCAATGCCAAGAAGTTCTTCCCTAATCTGAAAACCTGAAATAAAAATGCTCCAAAATCTCAAACTTTTGGAGAGCCAACATGATTCTCAAACAAAATGCTCTTTGGAGCATTTTTTTTTTTTTTTTGAAACAGAGCCTCAAGCTGTCACCCTGGATAGAGTGCTGTAGCATCACAGCTCACAGCAACCTCCAATTCCTAGTCTCTTGCCTCCTCCTCCTAAGTAGCTGGGACTGCAGGCGCCCACCACAACACCCAGCCATTTCTTGGTTGCAGCCATCATTGTTGTTTGGCGGGCCCAGGCTGGATTCAAACCCGCCAGCTCAGGTGTACGTGGCTGGGCCTTAGCCCGCTGAGCCACAGGTGCCGAACCTCATTGGAGCATTTTTAATTTTGGATTTTCAGATTAGGGAAACTCAACTGGTAAACATAATGCAAATATTCAAAATTTAAAAAATAAAAATCAGAAATCCAAACACTCTGATCCCAGGCTTTTCAGATAAGAGATACCCATCCTGTGTCTCCCTGCTGTGGTAATTGCTCTAATGAGCTATGAAAATGACGAACCACAGGAAGTAAAAACAGTTGCCTAGAGACTTACATCTTATAAATCCCTTTTCAGAACAGCAGAGAAATAATGCCTGGCACAGAGTAGACATTCTTTATTTATTTATTTGTTTATTTATTATTATTATTATTATTATTATTATTATTATTATTATTATTATTTTTGAGACAAGCTGTCGCCCTGGTAGAATACAATGACATCACAGCTCACAGCAACCTCCAACTTCTGGGCTCAAGCGATTCTCCTGCCTCTGCCTCGCAAGTAGCTGGGATTACAGGCACCTGCCACAATGCCAGCTATTTTTTTGGTTGCAGCCATCATTGTTGTTTGGCAGGACCAGGCTGAATTTGAACTTGCCAGCTCAGGTGTATGTGGCGGCGCCTTAGCTGCTTGAGCCACAGGTGCTGAGCCGATACTCCATATTTACTGATCAAATGATTGAGTAAATTATTGGTGCAATGAATATGTTTTATGATATAGGAATAATTATCTCATTTTGTGGATATGGGAACAAACCATCATGTCAATAATGTGATTTTTTCAATACCTTTTGTGGAATTAGAATTCAAACTCAGGTCTGAGTTCAGAGGCATTCACACTTTAATGCTAACTGCTTAGAAACTTTGAATTTGTAATAGGAGTTTGGGATTGCATGTGTTTTGGGCCCAGCAGAGGAACTTAGCAGGAAACTCACAGTAGAGCTGAAACTTCAGCCAGATCTGACTCTATGAGCCAGTCCCCAGGTTTTGCATATTTTGCTGCTTACAGCTAGCACCTGCAGATTACCCTCAGACATTGGCAGTATCTGGAAGTTTTATATTTCACCCTGTTCTATAACCCTATATAACCAAAGGCAGACCGATGTGGAGTACCAAAGCCCAGCTCCTTTGTGTTAAGGCAGGTTGAGCTCTGAGGTGTGTTCTTTGTTCAAGAGCAGCGGTTCTCAACCTGTGGATCGCAACCCCTTTGTAACAATGAAAATACATCACAGTATTAGGAAGGTTGAGAACCACTGGGAGCTTCCTATGTGAGGAGGCTAGTGTGGGACTTCTGAAAGCACACCCTCGCTTGGCTTCTTCACATTCCCTGTCCTTCATCCCTGCATTCCCTTACTGTTTTCTCCTAGGAGCATCTTTTTAACCTCTCACTTGCATCTAAATCCTTAGCTACAAGAACTCCAAAGATACTGACTTTTCAGATGATGAAAATGACATACGAATTTGCCGATAGCTAAGGTTATTGCCTTAGTCTTTTTTCTGATGCTAAAATAGATGATCTGAGACTGGGTAGTTTATAAAGAAAAGAAATTTCTTACAATTCTAGTATCTGGGAAGTTAAAGGTTGAGGAGCTATGTTTGGTCAACTGCATCACACCATGGTTATAAAGGCATCACAAGGCAAGAGAGGCTCATGAGAGTCAAACTGGTGTTTATAACAGGCCCACTCTTGTGGTAACTAATGCACTCCATTGATAAACCATTAATCCATTAGCCCAGAGCCCTGCTGACCCAGTCACGTCTTAAAGCCCTACCTCTTAATATTGTTACATTGAGGATTAAATTTCAACACAAGTTTCAGAGGGGACAAACATTCAAACCGTAACAGATAACTTGAAAATCACTTAAAACAATACTGTCGTTGTACAGCAGCAAAAGTCCTCTGTGGTTTTTCTGAGTAAAAACAGAAAAGAGAGGAAGCGGTCCATGGGAAGAGGAGAGGGCTGCATATCATTGTGGACTTTAGTTCAGCCTGTGTGTTTTACCAAAGATATATATTAGCCTCAATTTCTTTTCTTTTCTTTCTTTCTTTTTTCTTTTCTTTTTTTTTTTTTTTTGAGACAGAGTCTCACTTTGTCATCCTTGGTAGAGTGCCAAGGTGTCATAGTTCACAGCAACTTCAAACTCTTGGGCTCAAGAGATCCCCTTGCCTCAGCCTCCTGAGTAGCTGGGACTACAGGCACCATCACAATGCCCAGCTATTTTTTTAGAGATTGGGGAGGTGTCTCACTCATGCTCAGGTTGGTCTCGAACTGGTAAGCTCAATGGATCTGCCCACCTCAGCCTCCCAGCGTGCTAGGATTACAGGCATGAGCCACATCCCTGGGCCCACAATTTCTTAAGACTTTTTAACCATCCATGTTGTTGAGTACTAAAGAAAATAAATAACTGCATCCAACTAAGGGGAAGAGGTGTATAGAGTTTAATGCACAGCAAGTGCTGGGTACATACTCCACTTTCAACTAAGTTTTTTTCTGTCAGCCCTTCTTGTAACTCTCCCAAGTATCAAAATAGCTTTTATGCACAAAGTTTCCAACGAAGGTACTTAACAGATACTTTATGCTTTCTTTTAAGATATCTAGGACCCAAACATTAGTCTTCAATTTGCTGCAGACTCCAGAAAAAAACAAGGCTAATTTTTGCTCCTAAAACGTTGATGGCTACATCATAAGCAAGATATTTATTTTGTTAAAGACCCTGGATTTGGCTCGGCGCCTGTGGCTCAACGGGTTAAAGCGCCAGCCACGTATACCTGAGCTGGCGGGTTCGAATCCAGCCTGGGCCCGCCAAACAACGATGGCTGCAATCAAAAAATGGCTGGGCGTTGTGGCGGGTGTCTGTAGTCCCAGCTACTTGGGAGGCAGAGGCAGGAGACTCGCTTGAGCCCAGGAATTGGAGGTTGCTGTGAGCTGTGATGCCACGGCACTCTATCCAGGGCGACAGCTTGAGGCTCTGTCTCAAAAAAAAAAAAAAGACCCTGGATTTTACTTCAAGGGTTTACAATATAAGAGACAAATGAAAAGCAACATCTCAAAAAATGAAAGCGGATGGTCACAAAACCCAGAAAAGACAAGATTTGCCAATTCTCTGTATCGTTTCCATTTATGACATGTTTTCTTAGGGATAGGAAAAGTAAGAAATGTAAAGTATTGTTTTAACAATAACCACTTTTGAAAAGATGATACAAAAATGAAAAAATCTTCTGAAAAGGTAGCCACAGCAAAATGAACACTGATGAGCGTTTATGTCTGGGTGGTATTAACAAGGTTTCTTTTTTTCTGCCTATGTAAATGTCCTATTTTTATTGATTGATTTATTTATTTTTTGAGACAGAGTCTCACTATGTCGCCCTTAGGAGAGTGCTGTGGCATCACAGATCACAACAACCTCAAACTCTTGGGCTTAACCAGTGGTCCTCAACCTTCCTAGTGCAGCAGTGTATTTTCATTGTCACGAAGGGGTCATGACCCACAGGTTGAGAACCACTGGCTTAAGTGATTCACTCGCCACAACACCCGGCTAGTTTTTTGTTGCATTTGTCATCGTTGTTTGGCAGGCCCCAGCTGGGTTTGAACCTGCCAGCCCCAATGTATGTCGCTGGCGCCTTAGCTGCTGAGCTACAGGCTCTGAGCCATAAGGCCTGAACTTTTGATAATACCTTGACATATTCAAAGCTAGTATTTTTTATTTTAAGTATACTTGGCTTTCCATATCCATGGGCTCCACATTCATGGATTCAACCAACCATGGATCAAAAACATTTTTTAAAAAATAAGATGGTTGTATCTGTACTGAGTATGTACAGACATATTTTTCTTGTTATGTCTCTAAACCAGTGGTTCTCAACCTTCCTAATGCCACAATGTATTTTCATTGTTAAAAAGGGGTCATGACTCACAGGTTGAGAACCACTACAAAACAATATAGTATCACAAATATTTACATAGCATTTACATTGTATTATGTATTGCTTAAGTAACATATATAGAAGGATAGGCATAGGTTATGTACAAATACTATAATATTTTATATAAGGGACTTGAACGTTTATGGATTTTGGTAGCCATGGGGTGTCCTGGAACCAATTTCCCCATGGTGTCCTAGATACCCAGGAACAACTGTATATCTATTGCTTACTAAAATATTAAATCTTCTAGATAATTTTGCTCCTTCTTTAAAAGTCTGCATACTCCATATGTTTTGGCCCACAGAAAAGAACTCTGGCTAGAATATAGAAGCCTGGGCTCCGAGTATGGCTCTGTTACCCCGACTAAGACATTTAACCTCTGTGGGCATAAGATTCCTCATCTGTAAAATGCAGATCACTGAAGCCCTTTCCATTGTGAGCTGAACCCTTCACCCAAGTGATACTGGAAGACTGTTTCCCTGAAAACAAAGGGGTAAGAAGGGGAATTATACATAAGAAACTGAACACATCAAGTTTTACCATTGTTTTAATTAATAACACAAAATATGTCAATCATGTCTCACTTTAACAGACGTAAATATGAATTTTATGTGAGAAAAATCCATTATAAAAAATTCCCAATGTCCTTCCAATATTTCTAAATATTGAATATCATTATTTTCTATTTTTCTAAAAAGCAAAGTATGCAGATGGGGGTTAACTTGAATAGGCATAACTGTCATACTATCCAGCTTTGTGTACAGAAAAGATTGCAGAGTTCAGATTTGATCAAGCTATTGATGTTGAACATGAAAATTCTTTCTTTCCCACCTAAGTTGCCAGTCCTCACACTAAAACCAGAGGATTTTGAGCTCACCCAGAGGTTTAGAGTGTCTAGCCTAGGTTTAGACCTGCACAACATAGAATTATAAAGAAGACATCATCATAACTTCCTAAATTTTGTGCATGAAGTAAACAAGCATATCAATATTAAAAAGAAAAAAAGCTCAGTGTTTGGAATTAGTCTTGTCCAAATCAGGCATTTTCAAACCTGAAAAAAAAGGAAGAAAAGAAAAAGGTCAATAAATATACTTCAATTAAAACAATAGATCTCATCACCAAATTTGTCTAACTTCTGCTGTATAGGTCAGTTTTTTGTGGCAGGGGAACAGAGTCTCAATATGGCACCCTGACTAGAGCACCATGACATTATAGTTCACAGCAACCTCTAGTTCTTGGGCTCAAGCAATCCTCTTGCCTCAGTTTTTCTATTTGTAGTAGAGACAAGGTCTTGGTATCATAAGGCCTGAACTTTTGATAATACCTTGACATTTTCAAAGCTAGTATTTTTTATTTTAAGTATAGTTGGCCTTCCATATCCATGGGATCCACATTCATGGATTCAACCAACCATGGATCAAAAACATTTTTAAATGTTTCAAGACTCAGGCTGGTCTTGAACTCCTGAGCTCAAGCAATCCAACCAGAGTACTAGGATTACAGGCATGAGCTACCACATCTGGCCTCAGGTCACCTTTTTTAAAAAAGTAGCTGCAGGCTCGGCGCCTGTGGCTCAGTGGGCTAAGGCACCAGCCACGTACACCTGAGCTGGTGGGTTCGAATCCAGCCCGGGCCCACCAAACAACAATGACAGCTGCAACCGAAAAATGGCCGGGCATTGTGACGGGTGTCTGTAGTTCCAGCTCCTTGGGAGGCGGAGGCAAGAGACTCACTTGAGCCCAGGAATTGGAGGTTGCTGTGAGCTGTGATGCCACAGCACTCTATCCAGGGTGACGGCTTGAGGCTCTGTCTCAAAAAAAAAAAAAAAAGTAGCTGCAGACAATTCTCCAAAGAGAATTACAAAAGAGTATATATCCCATTAGAGTTTGTCCTGTTAATGCTTCCAAAACCTTGGAGGAAAAAAATGCTGGTACAACATTTCGGTCAAAGACAGACCACTTCCACCTTAATGGTGGTCCCTTAAGATTAATACCGTATTTTTTACTGTGCCTTTTCTATGCTTAGATATATTTAGATATAAATAACTTTTTTTTTTTCTTTTAGAGATAGAGTCTCACTTTATTGCCATTGGTAGTGCTGTGGCGTCACAGCTCACAGCAACCTCCAACTCCTGGGCTTAGGCAATTCTCCTGCCTCAGCCTCCTGTGTAGCTGGGACTATAGGCACCCACCACAATGCCTGGCTATTTTTTTGTTGCAGTTTGGCCAGGGCCAAGTTCGAACCCGCTACCCTCAGTATATGAGGCTGGCGCCCTACTCATGAGCCATAGGCGCCACTCACAAATACTTAATATTGTGTGACACTTGTCTATAGTATTCAGTACAGTAACATGCTATACAGGTTTATATATCATATAGCCTAGGTGTATAGTAGGCTATTTCATCTAGGTTTGTGTAAGTGTACTCCATGATGTTCTCGTAACAGCAAAGTCACCTAAGAATTTGTCAGATTGTATCCCTTCGTTAAGCAACACATGACTGTTAAGAGTTCAGGACCTGGATCTACAATTTAGTAACTATGCGAATGGGTAGATTACTAAACCTCTCTGGTACTCTCTCAAATCATTTTCCCTATCCTAGAATAGAATAGGAGATTTGAATGGGTTTTCAGCATCAAGGTACCCTGGGCAGCAGAATTTCATCAGAAAGCTAGATTTTCTACTTTGGTCTCCAACTGAAGATACTTTCATGCTTCTTCTTCTTTTTTCTTTTCTTTCTTTCTCTCTCTCTCTCTCTCTTTTTTTTTTTTTAAAGAAACAGGGGTATTACTGTGTTCCCAGGCTGTAATGTAATGGCCCATTCATAGACCACTGTACCCTCAAACTCCTGGGCTGAAGTGTTCCTCCTGCCTCAGCCTCCCAAGTAACAGAGAGTGGAGGCATGTGCCACCACTCCTGGCTAATATTTTTTAGAGATGGGATCTTTTTATGATGCCCAGGCTGGTCTTTTACTCCTGGGCTCAAACCATCCTCCTATCTTAGCCTCTCAGTGTTGGGAATACAGGTGTGGCCATTTTAAGCTTCTGGAGCTCCTTGTAGATACATCTATTATAGTATCTTTACAATAAGTTATAACAGTCTGCTTCCATTTCTCCCCCCTAGTAGACTGGGAGCCTCTAAAAGGCAAACACAGTGCCTAGACACTGAAGCTGACCAAGAGGTTGAAGGAATGGGACATCTGCAGAACTGTCTCTTCTAGCTAAAGAATAAAGTAATTGCTATGCAAAGGAAGAGAATGGTTCACTTTTAAAGGCCATCTTTTCTTTTCTTTTCTTTTTTTTTGAGACAGAGCCTCAAGCTGTGACCCTGGATAGAGTGCTATGGCATCACAGCTCACAGCAACCTCCAACTCCTGGGCTCAAGCGAGTCTCTTGCCTCCGCCTCCTAAGTAGCTGGGACTACAGGCGCCCGCCACAACGCCCGGCCTTTTTTTGGTTGCAGCCATCATTGTTTGGTTGGCCCCGGGGCTGGATTCGAACCTGCCAGCTCAGGTGTACATGGCTGGCGCCTTAGCCTGTTGAGCCACAGGCACCGAGCCAAAGGCCATCTTTTCAGCAGAGATACCCAATGTGGAAATGGCAGAAGAAAGATGAAAGACTTGCAGGTGGTGTGGGTAACCAGCTGCCTCCATCCCACCACACCAATGGCAAGTCCTCTACCTTCTCTAGAGGGTCGATGATGTGGCAGAGCCATACCTGAGACCACACACCTTCTTCTTGCCACTCCACAGGAGAAGGGAAAGGGACTCTATAGGATTATTCTTTGCCTGCTGAAATGCTACCCTGATTAATGTCCTTCATACAGTGAGAGTTGCCATATTAGAGCCATCTATGTTCCCAGGATAATGAAACAAAAAACATTTTCTTAAGGTCAAAAACCCACCTCCATGATGCTGATGTAGAGGTTTTGATCTGTGAAAAAGACATGGGGAAAAAAAAAGAAAACATTAAGTTTTACCTTTAGAATACTATGTACTAACAAATGTCTAAAACTGTTAGAAATAATTAAGGTCAAAAACCCACCTCCATGATGCTGATTAGAGGTTTCGATCTGTGAAAAAGACATGGGGAAAAAAAAAAGAAAACATTAAGTTTTACCTTTAGAATACTATGTACTAACAAATGTCTAAAACTGTTAGAAATAAGGCAGCAGAATAGGCTGCTGTTTTGTTTTGTTTTATGATACAGAGTCTCACGATGTCGCCCTTGGTAGAGTGCCATGGAGTCACAGCTCACAGCAACCTCAAACTCTTGGGCTTAAGCAATTCTCTTGCCTCAGCCTCCCAAGTAGCTGGGACTACAGGCGCCAGCCACAACACCCGGCTATTTTTCATTTGTAGTTGTCGTTGTTGTTTGGCAGACCCGCTGGGTTCGAACCCACCAGCTCCGGTGTACGTGGCTGGCACCCTAGCCACTGAGCTACAGGTGCAGAGCCTCAGCTGCTGTTTCTAACTGAGAATACCTTGTATAGAACTACCCGGTAGGACCCAACCCAGCCTAGTAATTTCAGATCCCACCCCGCTAGAGAGCACTGGAGGAGTCCAGAATCGCAGGGTGCTATGATAGCAGGGCTTATAGACAAAGACCTATGCCTTCCTGAGATGCTAGTTGGTGCTAAGTATTGGTGGGGTTGCCAGGTAAATCAGAGGAAGCCATGTGGTAGGAGTGTTGGGAGTGCATATGCATTCATGAAGTGCTGCTACTCCCTGCTGTCACTGCAGGGAAACTACTGGTTCAGGGACTGTCCTGTGCAGAGATCTCTACCACTAATCAGAGCTTTAAGAACATTCCCTGACAATCCCAGGATGCAGACTTTTTTATATCGGAGCAGCTTTATTTGTGCTATGGCTCTGTTCAGATATAAATTTCAGCAGCTAAGGAAAGAACTTAAAACTTACCCCACTTAACTAAAATCGGTTCAATGAGAGTGGTATGATTCACTCGGCAGGCGAGTTCGTCCTTGTCGTTGGGGGTGAATTCGGTCTGGGTCAGCATATAGAAAGACCAATCCTTGTGGAAAGCCAAGTCTGTCTGCTCCACCTTTTCTATCTTCTTTCCATTCTTTAACAGGGTAATATCAATGTCAGATGGATGAAATCCAGACACATAGCAATTCAGGAAATTCAGCTTTCCATTCTCTGGTGGGTGCCGAGAGTAAACCTGAACCTTCGGACGACCTGGGGGAACAACAGGGAAAGCTATATGAATATTGTCAGAGTATTCCACTTGGGATTAACCTGGTCTCAAACTACATCAGGCACCAAGCATTTAAATTTGATCATCTATTTCTTCCAAGTCCATCTCCACTCTGGCCAAATAGATTTACACTTTCCAAAAAGGCTACCTCCATTTTGAGGAACAAACCATGACTTAGGATCTTTCCCACCTAATTCTACTACATATGCCTTTTTTAGATTTTTTTCCTAGCAGATTTCTAGCAATATCTTGTGCTGAATTTTTAAGAACCCTTCTCTCGAGGCTCTCAAGAACCTTTGATGGCTTCTCTGTAGAGAACAGAACCTATAGAATTCCTTAACACATCATTCAAGAGTCTACATGATTTGGCCCCAATCTACTTTTCAAATTTCACTTCTCACTTCATATACCCTTCATAGAAGCCACATCAAATTGTTCATGTTATTGTTTCAGTCCCTTCCATCTTTGTTTCTTATGTTTGTTCCCTTTTTTGGTTTCTGCTCCTGCCTGAATCTACATCCATCTGACTTCCTAATACGTAGTAAACGTCTAGTAAAGTGCCCGGCACACAACCGTTATTCTATAAGTGGCAGATACTATTATCTCTTTGTTCAGGTTCCTAAGCAGGTTATCTTCTTATCAAACAACACAACTTTTTTTTTTCTTTCTTTTCTTTTTTTTAAACAACTCAATCTTTTTTTTTTTTTTGAGACAGAGCCTCAAGCTGTCACCCTGGGTAAAGTGCTGTGGCATCACAGCTCACAGCAACCTCACCCTCTTGGACTTAAGCGATTCTCTTGCCTCAGCCTCCCAAGTAGCTGGGACCACAGGCACCTGCCACAGTGCCTGACCATTTTTTTGGTTATAGTTATCATTGTTGTGTGGCGGGCCTGGACTGGATTCGAACTTACCAGATCTGGTGTATGTGGCTGGCACCCTAGCTGCTTGAGCTACAGGCACTGAGCCAAACAACACAACCTTTTACTTAAGCCCAGAGGTTATATGCCCAGCCTGTATCTGATTTGCACCTGATTTCTAGAAAACAAAGAAACAAAACCTAAATGCCCATAGAAGCTGGCAAATACCTTAAATGTATGAATTAGGCTGGATAAAACATAACAGGGAGAGGTGAGAACTATGGCAAATGGGAGAGAACATACTCTCCATTATGACCAAATGGAGTAATGTATTAGCAGGATTTGCATTTTTAATTAGCAACCACAGGTGACTGCTGTAACTGTTAATGGCCAGGTTAGGCATACATTCTCTAATGCTACAGAAGAGGATTTCAAAAATGATGTGCATGACTAGATCACCTAAGGAGAATTATAAAGAAAATATTATTAGGCAGAGCCTGTGGCTCAAAGGAGTAGGGTACCAGCCCCATATGCTGGAGATGGTGGGTTCAAACCCAGCCCCAGCCAAAAAGGGCAAAAATCTATATATATTATTAATTCTATTTCTATATTCTTAATCCAAAATGAAGTGCTACTGCTACTAAATACACAGTGACACTAGTATATATATATATAATTTACGTTTTTGGTTGTCCTTTTTGGAGATAAGGTCTGTTTGTGTTGCCTTGGCATAAGGGAATGACAGGATCATAGCTTACTACAACCTCAAATTCCTTGGCTCAAGTGATCCTCCTGCCTCACACTCCTGAGTAGCTGGGACTACAGGTGTATACCAGCAGGCCCAGCTAATTTTTCTATTTTTGGTGGAGATTGGATCTCACTATGTTACTAAGTCTGTCTTGAACTCCTGAACTCAAGAAATCTGCCTGCCTCAGCCTTCCAAAGTGCTAGGATTATAGGTATGAGCCACCACTCCCAGCCTATAATTTATTTTTAAAATACACATATATTCAGGGTATATGATCATTAAAGGGCTGCTATTCCTTCACGTGCAGGAGGTGATGGGAAGAAGGAGGAGTAACAGGCAACCTTGACCAGGTACATCTTTCTAAACACCCTATCGTGAAAGGAAAGATCACCAGCCCCACCATCTCCTGCTGGATATAGAATCCCAGAGAAGTCCTAGTTTTTGTGGGGTTTTTTCCCATAAAGTTAAAAGTGAAGATAAACCAGAGAGCTCTTTGCATTTGAGTTTCTGATAATAGAAACATTCTTTAAAAGCCACAGAGGTCAGAGCAGATTCATCCTGCCAGGAATTCTCTCTTTGAGGGAAGGAAACAGGATCACTGTAATCCCTTCTAAAAGGAAGACAAATATCAGACATTCTGGGTTTGAATCTGAGCTCAACTGCTTACTGGCTCTGTGATTTTTGGAAAGTTATTTAAGCTTCCAAGGTTTAACTGAAAAATTCATTTATTCCCATAATAAAACAAAACCTACATACAGGACAGAGGAGAAAACAGACCTTCAGAGGAAATCACCATTACATGTTTCTTGTACCTCTTACAGAAATCATCTATGCATGGCACGTATGTGGTATTGTTTTGGTATAAAATTAAGTTTTTTTTTGTTTGTTTTTGTTTTTTTTCTTGAGACAGAGCCTCAAGCTGTCACCCTGGATAGAGTGCTGTGGCATCACAGCTCACAGCAACCTCCAACTCCTGGGCTCAAGCGAGTCTCCTGCCTCCGCCTCCCAAGTAGCTGGGACTACAGGCACCCGCCACAACGCCTGGCCATTGTTTGGTTGCAGCCATCGTTGTTGTTTGGCGGGCCCAGGCTGGATTCGAACCTGCCAGCTCAGGTGTACGTGGCTGGCACCTTAGCCCGTTGAGCCATAGGCGCCGAGCCATAAAATTAAGTTTTTATTAAATGTCAGATTGTTATCTTTAAAAATGATATAGAATGTCACCAACAAATACCAGTAATGGTGATGATATAAGTATTATTCTTCATTTTGTAAATAAATTGTATTTGATACCAGATACCGTGTAATTCTAGCACTTTCAGTGGCTGAGGTGGGAGGACTGATTCAGTCCAGGAGTTCCAGACCAGTCTGAACAAGAGTGACACTCTGTCTCTACAACAAATAGAAAAATCAGTGATTGTGGTAGTGCTACTGTGGTCCCAGTTATTTGGAAGACGGAGGCAAGAACTCTTGATCCCAGGAGTTTGAGGTTGCAGCGAGCAATTATGATGCCTCTGCACTCTTGCCAGGGAGACAGAGTGAGATTCTGTCTCAAAAAAAAAAAAAAATTAAAATCAAGCTAAATATAATTTTCTCATGATCAAAATACTCTGTTTCATACAGCTTTTATGAAAAGAGTAGAGGGACTAGTATTTGCCCAGTATTTAGAAAGTGCTCAAGGTCTTTGGTGTCCTAGACAGTCTTGGTAACCTTTTTTTTTTTTTTGGAGACAGAGTTTCACTTTGTCACCCTCGGTAGAGTGAGGTGGCATCACAGCTCACAGCAACCTCAAACTCTTGGGCTCAAATGATTTTCTTGCCTCTGCCTCCCAAGTAGCTGGGACTATAGGCACCGAGACACAATGGCCACATCGCCTGGCTATTTTTAGAGGCAGGGTCTCACTCTTGCTCAGGCTGGTCTGGAACCTGTGATCAGTAACCATTTTGAATCACCTTACAGCTGGTTTACAACTCCTCTGACTTTGACCAACGTTCACTTTTTCAAAATTGAAAGTAGGGGTTCCAGATAGCTTGGAAAGAACCAGGCAAGTTGCCAAAGAGGAAGCCCTCTGTGAAAAAAAAGGCAACAAGGCCCACAGCCTTGTTCTGGAGAATCCCACACCGAAAGGTCAGGAAGTGTGTTTCTGCAAAAGAAACGCTCAGATTGCCAAAAGGCCTACACTTCCGCAAAAGACCTTGATCAGGCTCAATTTCAATCCCAATTGGTGCCATTTAGCTCCTGTGTAATTAAGTATCTGAAAATCTTGATTCCTTAGGTTTTCTCTTCTGTGAGATGCAGATGATAACTATACCATTTACATCCTAGACACATTTCAAAATTAAATGACATAAAGCACGTAAAGTCCTTGGCACACAGTAAACTATCAAAACCAGGGTAGCTCTTATGACTATTAAAAGAGACGTGTAAAGTAAGTTAATGCTTTGTAACACCGCAAAGCATTCTACAAACGTTGCGTGCCTTTCATCGCTGGTGGTTTAGTCCCACACAGATCCCAGGTGCTGAGGTGTCGTCGAACTTGGCGGGTACCCAAACGAAGCCCAAAGCACTCCCGGTCCCAGGGGAGCAGAGATGCGGAGGACTGGTTTACCGGGAATGGCCTCCCCCAAGCCCCAGCCACCTGTCTGCTCTCATTCACAGCCCTCACCTGCGCCTTTGGGACCAGTCTATCCGCCCTCCCCTCCAGCTGCGCTCGGAAACCAGAGGCCCAGAAAAAGAGCGGAAGGGAAACCCTCCCCCACCCTGGCCTCCCCGAAGCTGTCAACATGCCGAACTTTGTTTAGACCGCCCTGTCCTGTCAGAGGTACCCCCTGCTGCACGCGGAAAGGGGCAAGAAGCGTGTGTCGGAGCTTGCACCTCCTCCCCACTCCCCGGCCACCCCACCGCTTCCCCAGAGACAGAGACCTGGGCTAGTTCCCCGCCGGGCTCGGGAGGGGAGGTCACAGAGTTAGAGAGCACTAAGAGGGCCAAAGAAAGTGGCGTCGGGAGAAGAGGGGCTGGCGGAGGAGCGCGGGAGGGGAGAAGGGGAGACTCACGCTGGACAGCATCCAGGCCAACCAGACAGAGCAGCCCGACCAGGGCGAAGATCACCGAGCGCGACATCGCGACGAGGACGCTCTCCGCCGTGTACTGACCGCCCCGCCTAGCGCACCCACTTTTATTCCCTTCAGGCGCCGCCAATCAGGACCCTGCGAGCAGCGATCGTCACCCGTTTCCGAGTGCGTGAGGCCGAGCCAGGTTAGAGAAAGGGACTTTCCCGGTTTCAGTTTCCTTTTCTTGTAGTCGCCTAATAGAAGGCACGGGCTGGACTGGGTGGATCCTGCGTAAAATTCGCGCCCTCCGATCTGGGGTGCGCGCAGGCGTTTGAGGCACCAGGCGCTCATCCTAGAAAGTAAGGCTGGAAGCACCTTCATCCCGCGCCCTCGCTTTGTAAATTGGCCCTAGAGATGCTAAATGACTTGCTAACTAACGGTCGGTCACCCAGCCAGTGAACCGCCTAGCCTGCGGTTATCACTGGAGAAAACAAGCCCAGAAAGATTAAGAGTGTCAACGGTGCCTGACAGAACTAGAACTTCGCCTTACCCCTACAACCCGGGAACACACTACAGTGTTTCGCGACCATCTAGGCAAGAAAACTAGTCCCAGCAACCGTCTAGAGTGAACGAGGACCTTTCTTGCTTCATGAATTCCTTCATGGAAAATTTCTTTTTGGAAGGTTCTGTGCCAAGAAATTGGTTGCTGTTGTTTGGGTAATTTGCTTTGTTCTGTTGGTTTTGGGGGAAAAAAACTGACAGTAAAAGCAGTAACTTGTTTCCTTGGAGCTGTAGAGTTTCCACAGCCCTTCAAGTCCATAATTCCCTTAGAGTTACCACTGGCACTTAGTGCACAGTAGGTACTGCTAAATTGAATGAATGCATGAGTGAATAAGTGAATGAACTCTGAGAGGTAAGGACTACACTATTTTATAGATGGGGAAAACAAAAGCTAAGAGACTAGGATTCAGACTCTAGCCTGATTACATTGGCATTCCTGCTTTAGACACCAGAAGACAAAGGGCTCGGCAGTTTTAGTTTAGATTGCATCAGCAGTGGGCCCAGCCAAGAAAGTTAAAACCACTGACTAAAAGAGTGTGACAATGGCAGGCAGATTTACAAAGAAAACTTACACCCTAAAGATATCATAAATAAGGTGCTACCATTACATGGCCACCAAGTCCACTAACCTTTTCTGAGTGAAACAGTGAGAAGAGGAAGTGGACCATGGGCAGGGAGAGAGGAAGCCATCTTGGAAATCACCAGGGTTTTCCAAAGAAGAGAGTTGCGGTGTGCTTCCCTAAGGAGCACAACACTTAACTTCACAGGTTTCTTTAAATACATTTATACTTATATATTTACACTTTACTTGCTATTATAGCAGTCTTGTCTAAACCAGAGAAAATAGAATATTTTTCATAGACTTAACGAGATAATGAACAGAGTCTCACGTAGTGGCTAACACATAGTGTTCTATAATGTTTAATGTATAATTTTTAATAAGCACTGTTTTGAGTTATTTACCTAGTTCTTCTACCAACTCTTTCTATAACTCTGAAATATAAGAATAATTGTATTCATAAAGTTATGAGTTGTCACTTCTGTCTCCACCCAACCCCTTTTAAAAACTTACTTAAAGTTTGAAATGTTTGTGTTGAATTATACTACAAAATGTTAATATTGAGCTGTACTAGAAAAGTGCCATAGGAATATAGGAAGAGACAGGGCTATTTTTTGCCTCTTGTTTCTTGTTTACTCTATCAAAGAAAAGTACTAAATTTAAAATTCATTAAAGATGGATTCAACTGGGTGTGGTGGCTCACCCCTGTAATCCCAACACTCTGGGAGGTCCGGGTGGGTGGATTGCTTGAGCTCAGGAGTTTGAGATCAGCCTGAGCAAGAGCAAGACCCTGTCTCTACTAAAAATAGAAAAACTAGCTGGGAATTGTAGAGCATACCTTCAGTCCCAGCTACTAGGAGGCAAGAGGATCACTTGAGCCCAAGAGTTTGATGTTGCTGTGAGCTATGATGCCACAGCACGCTACCAAGGGTGACAAAGTGAGACTGTCTCAATAAAAAAGAAAAGAAAAATGAAAAAGTAAAAGAAAGATTGATTCAGACTCATTTACTTAGGAAACCAATTTAAAAAGTAATAAAAATCAGTGAGGACAGAGAAAGGTCTAGTTTTCATTTTTGTTGTTGTTATTTCGAGACAGAGTTTAGCCCTTTTTCCAGGACTAGAGAACAGTGGTGTCATCATAGCTCACTGTAACCTCAAACTCCAGGACATAAGGGATCTTCCTGCCTCAGCCTCCAGGGTAGCTTGGACTACATTGGGTACTATCACACCACTAATTTTCCTATTTTTTGTAGAGATGAGGTCTCACTGCATTGCTCAGGCATATCTCAAACTCCTGGCCTTAAACAATTCTCCTGCCTCAGCCTCCCAAAGTACAGGTGGCAAGCCACTGGCCTGGCCTATTTTTCAATTTTCTGTGTGTGTGGAATTACTGCATTTAACTTAATTTGACATGTTTGGACTAGTGAGAGTGAAAAGGAGATATAAAACTAATTTTTATAAAACAAGTACACTGTTTGCATATGAGGGCAAATTTTGGAAATCTACAATTATAACAACTTAATAGTGTGATCTTCCAAAAGTGCAATTAATAAATATGGGGTTTTGTTGGGGGGGGTTGTTTGTTTGTTCATATGACTTGTCTAAAAAAATTTTTTACACTGAACATTTTTTCAAAATAGTAAATGCAAGAATTTGGAAGAAC
The DNA here is from genome assembly GCA_963574655.1 of Perodicticus potto. Classification (NCBI taxonomy): domain Eukaryota; kingdom Metazoa; phylum Chordata; class Mammalia; order Primates; family Lorisidae; genus Perodicticus; species Perodicticus potto. The sequence goes on along the minus strand of CAUYRH010019864.1, from coordinate 4,574 downwards.
TAGAACTTCTGGTGGGAATGTAAAATGGTACAAACAATTTGGAAAAACAGTTCAATAGTTTTTTAAAAAGTTAAATATACACCATAAGATTCAGCCATTCCACCGAAGGTGTTTGCTCGAGAGAAAATGAAAGCATATGTCTATGTAAGGACTTGTATGTAAATGTTCACGGCAGATTCATTTGTAATAGTGGAAAACCAGAAACAATCCAAACATTTATCAATAGGTGAATGTATAAATGCATTGTTGTACACATACATATCCATACAATGGAACACTATCCCTCTGCCTTTGTTTTTTTTTTTTTTTTTTTAGTACAATGGAATACTGTTGGCAACAAACAAGGAATAAACTATTGATATACACAACAACATGGATGAAATAATTATGCTGAATGACAGAAGCTGAGAAAAAGAGTATATGTATGATTCTGTTTATAGAAAGTGCTAGAAAAAGCAAACCAATCTATAGGGACAGAAAGCAGATGAGTAGTTTCCAGGGGGAAAAGGGATCATGGAAGCACAAGGAAACTGTAGAGGTGATGGATATGTTCCTTATCTTGAGTTTAAGGATGGTTTCACAGGGGTACACATACTTTATTGTATGTTAATTATAACTGTTTAAAAGGACAAAGCTGGGTGCCATGGTATGTACCTGTATTCCCAGCTACATGGGGGGATTGCTTGAGCCCTGAATTTTGAATCCAGCCTGAGCAGCATTTTAAGATGCCCATCTCTAAAGAACAAAAACAAAAAAGACAGCGCCCCCACACACAAAAGGACAAACCCACTGATAGTGGTAGCTCTTGCCTATAATCCTAGCATTTTGGGAGGCCAAGGTGAGTGGATTGCTTGAATTCAGGAATTCAAGACCAGCCTGAACAAGAGTGAAACCTCACTGCTAAAAATAGAAAAACTAGCTAGGCATTTTGGCCCACACCCATAGTCCCAGCTACTTGGGAGGATGAGGCGGCAAGAGGATTGCTTAAGCCCAAGAGTTTGAGGTTGCTGTGAGCTAGGTGGACACTACACACTTTGGCTTGGGGAACAAGAGTAAGACTCTATCTTAAAAAAAAAAGAAAAAATTGGCAATTGATAGAGTATAGTGGTTACACAAAAGCTGTGAGGAAGACGGATTACCTGCCAAGCAGATACTGCAACTTTCTCAACTTTTGGCCCCCATTTACTCTCCTGCAAATAAGGATAACAGTACTTACCTCACGTGGATCTTGCGAGGTTTTTTTTTTTTTCCTCCAATATACTTCCTCTTTGTGTTCTATTTCCTTTTGGCCTATTGTTCTTTATGTAACAGCTCTCAAATCTGAACAATCAGCATGAACACCTCAGGTAGGAGCTCATATATTAATCATTGGGCTGATTTTAACTCCAGACTGGAATCTCCTGAGTGGTCTGGTATCTTCCTCCCTTTGGATTCTTTTTTTTTTTTTTTTTTTTGTTAGACAGATCCTCAAGCTATCGCCCTGGGTAGAGTGCCGTCGCATCACAGTTCACAGCGACCTCCAACTCCTGGGCTCAAGCGATTCTCCTGCCTCAGCCTCCCAAATAGCTGAGACTACAGGTGCCTGCCGCAGGGCTGGGCTATTTTTTGGTTGCAGCCGTCATTGTTGTTTTGGCAGGCAGGGCTGGATTCAAACCGGCCAGCTCAGGTATATGTGGCTGGTGCCTTAGCTGCTTGAGCCACAGGCGCCTAGCCTCCCTTTGGATTCTTTACGGTACTTACACTTGCCACAACATTTGTTGTGAACTTTTTTTGTTTGTTTTTTGTCAACATTCGTTGTGAACTTAACATTTGTTTGTGGAATTTAATAGAATAAAACAAAATACGGAGAATTTCTGGTCCCTGAACAGATCTAACCAGAAGGGACTTTTGAGAAGGCAACAATCTCCAAATTTCTTAAATTATACCATTTAACAATGGTTATCTCTGGGTGTAGGATTACCTGGGGTTTTAATTTTCTTCTTCATAGTTTTTAGTTATGTCCTAATTTTCTATCATGAGCACATGTTACCTTTATGGACAGAAAAATAATCAGTTAAAAAATAATAGTACTACTCACCTTCGGTTTGGTGCCCATAGCACAGTGGTTATGGTGCCAGCCACATACACCGAAGTTGGCAGGTTTGAACTCGGACAGGGCCAGCTAACCAACAATGACAACTGCAACAAAAAATAGCCAGGCATTGTGGCGGGCACCTGTAGTCCCAGCTACTTGGGAGGCTGAGGCAAGAGAATTGCTTAAGCCCAAGAGTTTGAGATTTCTGTGAGCTATGATGCCACGGTACTCTACTAAGGGCAACATAGTGAAACTCTGTCTCAAAAAAAAAAAAAAAAAAAAAAAAACAACTACTACTCACCTTGGTGCTGGTTCCCACGTATTTGCCTCCCCTTCCTTTCTCATATTTTATCCTTGTCCCGGTCTCCATGTCTCCCAATTATACCTTCATATCAGCTCCTTCTCAGAAACTGCCCACAGTGAGCTGGCATGGTGGCACATGCCTATAATCTCAGCTATTCAGAAGGTCAATTGCCAATATTTTATGCTGGGAAAATTATACAAACTTGAAGTTAAAAAACATCAAGCAGTACAGAAGCATAAGATCCTAATTTCTCCCAAATCCTCTCCCAGTAATAACTACAATTTTAAAGTATTTTTCATCCTCAATTATAAGCCCAATAAATGAATGTATGACCATTGTAAAAATGCAAACAATTAGTGGCCTATCAGGTAAAAGGGAAAATCCCCTTCATTTGTCTTCTCCCATCTTGCTTTCCCTCAGAAACCACTGTTAAGGTTTGGGGCATCCATCCATGGATATATATACATATATTGTATATAGTTTGGAAGGTGGAAATTTTAAAACTGTGTGTTACAAGGACTATTATTACAGTTTGTTTAGGCCATGACACCCACTGAAAGCATAAAAGGGATCAGAAGTAGCATCAGTTGTCAAATTGGATGTGGAGAAGGATTAGGTAAACATTGAAGTGAAACCCTTGCAACTGTATGGGGATAAAGGGACAGCCCCAGATGCCAACAATGGGGCCTGGTCCCCAGAGAAAAGGATATCCCGTTACTAAGTTCCTGGCACAGCCTCCTTTAATGGATGTTTCCCCCTTCAGGTACAATACTTGAGTCTTCCTCTCATGTGCTACTTAAAACAGAATTCTAATTTTGGGTATTTTCTATCTTGCCTTGGATACCCCACAGCACTATTAAAAATAAAACTGCTGGGCAGCACCTGTGGCTGAAGGAGTATGGTGCTGGCCCCGTATACCAGAGATGGTAGGTTCAAGCCCAGTCCTGGCCCAAAACTGCAAAAAAATAAAAATAAAACTCCTTCAAATATTTATTTTCAGCAAATTCTCCTCAGCCATGCTTTCTACTTTCCATCTTGCTGAGCTGACACATGCCTCCGATCGATTGGCATATGTAGTCCTTTCTTGCCATCTTCAGCTACTATTCCACTTGCATCAAATCAGATGCTCTCTACTCTTGATATTGTGGACCTTTTTCTATATACTTCTCCTAAAAGAGAACTGTAAAGAAATCAGGAAGAATTATTTAGTAAAGAATCAGAAATTTAAAGCCGGTACAGTGTCTCACACCTGTAATCCAACACTACAGTAAGGTAGGTCCAGCATACCATATGAGAATGACAGTTCTTATCCCCATTTGGCACTGCCGTTTCTAGGCCATCCCCTATATGCCATGATCCAAATAGGCCAGACCACTCCTGCTCTACCTGCTGCTGCCACTGTTAAAAAGGGAACAAGAGGTTCAAAAGGGGGTCTGTAGCTCCCAAGACAAAGATATCCGAAAGCTTTGGCTTCCTTCCTAACCTAGGCTGAATGCTTCCACAATCTGGCCCCAACATATCCTCTGGATTCAATGCTCCCAACAATCATTCAACAGTTCTTTACTGAGTGCCAGTAACTCTTCTGCACTTGACTTGCACTAGGCAAAGTTCCTCCTCTTGGGAGCATCTACACTCTGGTTTATAGACTTGTAAATAGATTATGACAGGTCAGAAACAGTGGTTCACACCTGTAGTTCCAGTGCTCGGGGAGGCTGAGGACAAAGGATTGTTTGAGCCCAGGAATTGAAGTTGCAGTGACCTTTGATCACATCAGTCCAGCCTGGTTGCCAGAGTGAGACCCTGCCTCAAAAAAAGAAAAAGAAATTATGATACCAGGAAACTAACTCTACCTGGAGGCATTAAGGAGGAGCCTGCAGAGGACCTTGATGCCAAGGAAAAGAATGTGAACTTTAGAGTTTAGACTGTGATGCAGGTGCCAAGAGAGCTGGATCTCTTTGTTTCCTTGTTTATCTTTAGGGCATGTTTTTGTTTTTTGATTTTTTTTTTAAATACATGTATTTTATTATTCTTCATTACATTATTTCCCCCCGCCACTTCCCAGTGGTAAGACAGAATTTATTTACAGAAAAGAATACAGAAAACACTAAAGCTCCTCGTAGAGAAAGAGAACTCAAGTGGGGAGAGAAAAGCTCTCTCCTTTTCTCTCCCAGTCTTTCCCCCATCTCCCCCTTTAGG
>CAUYRH010019861.1:0-38343 GCA_963574655.1 Perodicticus potto | reverse complement strand
TTGAAGAAGAATGAACTTAGACTATTCAAAATAATTTTTAATGCTGTTCTTTATTTATTTTTTATAAGTGATCCATGTCTTAAGTTATAAATGCACATTAACAGTTTTTACTCATACATGTATTTCTTAGTTCTTGTTTCTTTTTCCTAAGCCAAAAAGTACAAAATTTGGGTGGCACCTGTGGCTCAAAGAAGTAGGGCTCTGGTCCCATATGCCAGAGGTGGCAGATTCAAACCCAGCCCTGGCCAAAAACTGCAAAAAAAAAATGAAAAGAGTAAAAATTAAATGAAAATAGTGCTGAATTTAGTTTTTTTATGGGAGTTAAAAACTGAATATGCTTATGACAGCGTCAAAGTAGATGGATACTCATGTAGGTTTCATTACCCTTCGCCTTGTATCTGAGTTCCAAAGTCTGACACCAGTTACTTGTTCCTATATGCTAGAAAACTCTTTAATTAGAGCCAAAGAGAATAAGGAGATTTTCTTTCAGAAGCCTATTTGAAGAAAGACTTATGTGGATGGCAACTTTGATTGTGGGGAGGACTAAGAGCTGAGGTCAAAATTAACCCAATTCAAATTATACTTAATAAATCAGCTGAAACAGAGGGAGACTGGATTCCTTAGCTATGCCCAGCAAAGCTTCTCCTGACCTAATAAATCGAATTTCTTAGTTTCTTTCCCCCATTATCTAAGGAGTTAAAACAGCATTAAAATTAAACTTCCGCCAATTGAGAAATTTTTTAAAATATGTATTTTAGTTAATGGTGACACCTCTTTTGGATATAAATACCAGGTATATAGCTTGGCAAATGATTCCAGCACTCTGCAAACTGCGAGTGCCTATGGAGAATCATGAGAATTTATTATGCAAGTAATAATCACTAAAAACTGCCTTTGAAATGTCAAATCTGCTTCACAATGAGGGCTGGAAATTTGAAAAAAAAAAAAACAAATCTTTTCAATGAGAAGGCTCTAGAAAAAAATATAATCCAATTTGATCACTCTAGATATGAAATGCCCCAGAGAAATATGAAAATCATGTACAGTGACTTAAAGGTAGCAGAATCTACATATTCAAAATCAGCTCTTTCTCCAGGCTTCTTTGACTTTATTTTGGATTAGCATATGAAAGAAATTAACATCTTTATATAATGTTAGAGGGCAAACCTGAAAGTTAATATCTACGTAGGTCTTCCCCCCACCCTGCCTGTGTTTCCCCTATAAAAGAAAGTCAAAACTCGAAGGAGCTAAAGCTGTCAGTGACACTACCAGCAAGTTCCCTGTGAGTTTCAGCTCCATCATAGCAGCACCGAGCAGGTTTTAGGAGGCTTCCCATGCAATTGGCTCCTTCAGGTCAATGGGACTTCCACTAAAGTCTTCATATTACCCACCATTTCTGTCAAGATTAAGAATGAAATATTCTCCTAGGAGTAGCTATTTCCAGCTGACAAATTGACATCAGTTAATGAAAGCACAGAGGTGAGGTTGATTTTATACTCAGCCAAGAAGACAGTATTTTCCCCTCAAAACCAGAGGAAATTTTCAGAGAGTAAATTCACATGCTATGTTTTATTAGCGACAGCGGATTTAATTACAAATGTCATCCCAAGGGTGGTGGCAAGGGCAGGGAAAGAAGAAAAGATTATGGACCTTCTCCCCTTGGGGTGGTCCTGGAGAGGAGGCTCTAAATCACACTTGACCACTGATTTAGTGTCCCATAGCTATGAGTTGACGGTGAGAAACAAGCATGCCTTTCTGCTCTTATTTTGCCAGATAAGTGCTAGATGGCTCTCAAGACGGAAGTAGAGGAGAACGGAGATATTCTCCAGTGTTATTCCGTTTCCTGTGGTTAAGGGCCTTAAAGGAGGTTTGGTTTTGTTTCATTTTGTTTTGTTTTTTTCTCTTCTGACAGACTATGGGTATTGTCACATTATCATTTTTAAACAGTCTATGCTAAATCATTCAGTAGTAAGGAAGTTATAAAATTGTCTTAACATTTAAAAAATAACCCTTTAGGGCGGCACCTGTGGCTCAAGGGAGTAGGGCGCCGGCCCCACATGCCGGAGCTGGTGGGTTCAAATCTGGCCTCAGCCAAAACTGCAAAAACAAATAAACAAAATAACCCTTTATTTCTATTTTCTATTGAACGACTTGGAAATTTTTTAAAACCAACTAAAGCGAAATGATGAAGAAAAATTATTACATGAACACATCTAAGAAATATAATTTAGCAAAAACGCATATTTATTCGCATATTCAAAAAATTATATCATGACAGCCCTTTTTTTTTCATTTTTAGAATTAATCTCTGGTAAATTGCTTTCTCCTTTACTTTAGGAACACCTAATCTTGGTTTCACTGATTTGTTAAATTCAAATAAAATAACTAATATTAGATATCCTATTTGACAAGTATTCAAATAATTCCAAATTTTAAAATTATTTCCATTTTTCTAGTTATATATTTAGTCATTGAAATTAATTTAGTAATAAACTTTATGAAAGCAAAAAACGTTAAAGTGTTGGCAGATACAATACTTTTGGTGTTCCATAAGAGCTCCAACTTTGTATTATAGTAATAAAATTATGAAACTGGAAGATGATAGCTAAAAAATCATTTGTGTCTCTTTCCAAATAACCTTAAGCCTACTACAAGGCCAGAACTCTACCAATAGAAAGTTTGAAGTGTTATTATGTTTTCAGTGAATACTGAATAAAATACTTTCTATTTAAAGTAATAGAGAAAGTCACGGTGGGGAACTTTACTAATAAATAGAAAATGATGATGTGATTCTTTTTTTTTTCCTTTTTTTTTTTTTTTTTTTTTTTAGGCAGAGCCGCAAGCTGTCACCCGGGATACAGTGCCGTGGCATTACAGCTCACAGCAACCTCCAATTCCTGGGCTCAAGCGAGTCTCCTGCCTCCACCTCCCAAGTAGCTGGGACTACAGGTGCCCGCCACAACGCCCGGCCAATTTTTGGTTGCAGCTCTCATTGTTGTTTGGTGGGACCAGGCTGGATTCGAACCCGCCAGCTCAGGTGTACATGGCTGGTGCCTTAGCCTGTTGAGCCATAGGCGCCGAGCCTTTTTTTCCCTTTTTATTGCAAAAATAACATATCAAAAGTAATCATGATCCAGAAAAAAGGAGAAAAAGTATATTAAATATTTCAAATCATATGTTTAAAGGTATATTATTTTGTAATTACTTGCTGCATTTTGAACTATGCTTACATATATATCTTAGTTGTGAAATAACTACCCACATTCGTGGTTCTGTCTGTATTGCTTGACAATGAGGATGTGTTCAGAGAAGGGTATCAGCAGGCGCTTTTGTCATTGTGCCAACATGGTCGAACCCACAGAATATATCCTACTACACAACTTACACAAATCTACATAATACACCCTACCACATACCTAGACTACGGGCCACAGCCTGCTGCTTCTGGGCTACAAAATTGTATGGCATGTTACCGTCCTGAATATTGCAGACAACTGTAATGCTATGGCAAGTGTTTGTGTGTGTCTAAACATAGAGAAGGTAAAGATACACTATTCCATTTTTCTTGGAATATCATCTTTCATGAATTCTTTCATTGATCAAAATGTCAATATGAGGTGGATGACTGCATCCATTTTTTTATTTATAATTTGCATTTTTACTTGACATTTATCTGTTTTTCCATTTTCTCATGTTATTAGTAATGAGTGCATACTATTCTATTAAATAATTAATTCATATATTTTTAACTAAGATATTTAAGTTTTTTTTTTTTAAGTGGAATAATGATTTAGAGCAGCACTGATACAATTGCAGTTCCCTGATAATTTGTAACTAGAAATTCCAACATGGTACAATTGACAACACTTTTTTTGTGGCTGTCTGTGGATTTCTAACTTTTTTTCCTGATACATACATACACTACGCCTGCTTGATTTGAGGGATATGAAAACCACAGAGTCTAAGTTCATGTCTGCCAAGAGATAAAAGGCAGAGCTAAATTCCTGCATATGTGTTATTTGTGTCATAAAACTAATGGTTACTTTGTAAAAGTTACTGTGCTACACTGGATATGAAAATAATTTGTAAGATATAACTCTTTTCAATACATATAAATCATTTATTTCACAAAGGTAGGGGAATGGATCATCAGTTCTGCAGCCATGGCAAGGTAGGCTAGGTTCAGTTAATGGTAATTAGGATGGAGTGGTTAGCATGAAATTAGCACATCCATAGTTTAACTAAAAATGGTGGCATCAAACAAAGACTAAAGTTAAGATGTGGAGAACTTGACTCTTATGCAGTACACAGGAAGGGAAGAGGTTTAACACAAGAAGCTGGAGAGAGGGGGCCTTCTTTTACCAGCTGGGTACCTTGAACATCCTGAACCTCTATTTCCTTGGGTGTTGAATGGAGATGATAATAATAATACCCATTGCACAGAATGGTTGTGAGATTTAATGCGTTTATGCATGAAGGGTGTTTACAGGAGCCTCTGAATATTTTTTTAAAAACTTCCAAACATTAATCATTGTTGACCGTATTCTCCAGAAAATTAAAGAGCCAATGCTAGGGGTGTATAACTGAGGGTCAGGAACCTGGAGGTTGGAGAAGGATTTCATGCTCCAAGGAATGAATGACCTGCAGGTTTCAGGGCACTCATCAAAGGGGACCCCTGGTGTGTCATGTGTTTAGTGGAGCAAACAGAGGCTGGGACGAAGCAGTCACATAGAGTCACTGATCAGAGCAAGGAACACGTCTCAGGGCAGAGGCCACAGTGGCTCTGTCATTGGCTGCCTTGCTCTGTGTTTCCAATTCTACTCATTTTGAGTTGTTACAACACCAGAGGGCACTGGTGGAGGATGAACAGATGGCAAGGAGGTAGTAGCAAGGGGCAGAGAGCATGAGCAGAATTATAGCTAGGAACCAATCAGCAGCCGGGAACTGTTCCTTGGTGGGACATCCACAGGGAGACAGTTCTTAGTGACCTCTAAATGACCTAGAGCTCATTACCATGTAATTAGCATAGCATGGGTGGAGCTTTCCTGAAGGATTCTGGAGAAGACACATGAGTAGAAAGGGTTATATAGCATCTGTTACGTAACCTGTTACATAACCCCAACACCTGTTAATCAATCACCCCAAACGTGAGAAGCGGCTACCAATCCTGCAGGAAAATAGGGGACCAGCTAGCGAGCCCATAAAAAGCAGCCTGTGCTCAGCTTTCTGCTCCTGAAGACTGGCCTGTTCCTTTCTCCCTGTGACGAATCTGCACTTGGTGTCACTTCCTGCAGCTTCATTCTTCACTTTCACTTCATATCGCTTCTCTCTTTTCTCCTGTAATGAACTGTTAGTGTGGGATTGCTCTGTTGTCTGTGACCACTCCGTCCCCAGCTCAACACGTCACCAGTCCTCACTCTTGACCCTGGGAAATGCGGCACCAGGCAACCTCTGGACAGACCTGTTAACTGTAGGACAGGTTCTACCAGCAAGCCATAGAGGAAAAACTCTCCCCTGTTCCATAGTAACAGCAATGGAAATAATCATTCAGTTGGGTTTACAATAGCCTTACTAATGCCTAAAGATAGTACACATGTCCTCTAGAAGGGTTTTTGAGAGACTAAGGAATTTAGTATTTTGAAGATAAAACTCTTTGAAATCAAAGGCAGCGGTCAAAAAGAAACTCACGTAAATTTTACTATATTAATATTAACCTCTTTTAAAAGTTAAAAAAAAAAAAAAACACCATGAAGAAAACTAAAATATAAAGGACAACCTGGGGGAACTGCTAAAATGATGGGTTAAAAGGCTAATTTCATGATATCTAAAAGGCCTTACAAAGCAAATTTCTATAATGAGTACTATAGTAGAAATACGGACAAGCTTAAGGGATGAAATTACAAAACTGGAATTACCAAAAAGAATAAACAGAAAAGTTCAATCTGAGTATCAGCTGAAGATCCATGAATGTCAACTTGTCAATTGTCAAAAGTACAAAAATGTGCACATTTTCACAAAATCTAGCATTGGGCACAAGGAAACGGGGATCAGACTCGTTAAGGATAAAAAATCTTAACAACATTCTGGTGCAAAAAATGTAACAAAGCTCTTAAAAAGTCTACAGAATTTAATGTAGAACATCATAAACAAAACGATCTTCACTAAGTTTCAGACACAAACATAATCACCTTACAATTTCTTATACAATAAAAATATAGACACAAAAGAAATACTTATAGATAAGAGGTCGGAGAGCATACATGGCCATTCAGTTTGACCTCCTTCATATTTACTCACATATAAGACATCCCCAAGTGAAGAAAAGGAATTGGAAAATAAATGGTAGGATTTCTTTGTGTAAATTCAACACAAGTGTGAGATTATGACCTAGCATAATGTTTTCTATATTTAAGTTGGTCTTCCTTTCCCTAATTTACATTTTTTAAATTTTCAGTAACCAATGCGGACGTATGTGCTTAGATCTGTAATGGAGAAATATAGTTGAAAGTGTAAAATCGTGGCCTTTGGACACAGTGCAATCTGGTATAGAGAGGCCGTCTGTCATCACCAATCTTCCTAATCTCTGTGACACTTAAAGTTCTTACCTAATATTAACATCCACATTATAAAGGTGACATATATTAAGTGCAATTATTCATGTAATGTGTTCTTGAGACAATGATTTTCACATGGTGGGTGTTCAATAAATATTTGCCTTTTTAGTTTTTGGGTCCTCTTTAAGAAAAAAGAGTCTGGAGGTTGGGAAACATGTGTTTAAATACCTTTGGAACCTCAACTATTACAAAGTACAAAATGAATCTCTGTGAAATGGAAAGAAGACTGAATACATGCCGTGAAAAGCAAACTCCCGGGGCGGTGCCTGTGGCTCAAAGGAGTAGGGCGCTGGTCCCATATGCCGGAGGTGGCCGGTTCAAACCCAGCCCCAGCCAAAAATTGCAAAAAAAAAAAAGGAAAAGAAAAGCATGCTCCCTATGTTTAAGGTATTGGATTGGCCAGCGTCTCTACCTTGACACTTTGGATTTGGCCAAGTCCATCCTCATTTTTTCATTTACAACTCTGGGTATGATTTTTGCTTTACAGAGCTTTTGCCTTTACCTGATCACAGTAATTCATGGTTCTAAACTTTGATTTATACCTTAGATTTTAGTCATCCTTGTGTCATCCGTTTGACCAAAATCCTCCAGCATAACAATTTATTTCTTTGCTAATTTTTTGTCAGCAATATGAGAAAGATTCATAAATAACGAAAGAGCTATACTAACAGACTTCACGTGGTAGAAGTATCTTGCCCAGCTCTAATCGAGAAGAAAATCCATGACATTCCAGAGATATCCTCACTTACAAGCAGCACCTATAACCCTGTCACACCATCAAGCACAACTTTTCTTTTACAGAGGAAGAAATTTTGTCCCTGTTGGTCAAGGCATCTGTCCACAGTTAAACAGCTAATTACTAAGACCACTCAGTTCACAGCCCCTCAGTCCCAGCCCACCATCCTTCCCATTTCTTCTTTTAAGGTTCTTAAAAACAGACTCAGTGCTTCTGAAACATATTCCTTTTGTTTTTGAAATGGACAAGACTTTTAGTATTCTAGTTCACAATGCTTAAAGCAAAACTCAACCTCACATATTTTTTCCAAGGAAACTAAAACTTAGTTTAACTTTAAAAAGTTGCAGTTGTCTACGTGAAATTTTTGCCTTCCAGAAGAAAAATGAAGCAAACTTGGTGCAAAGTGTATCTTTCAAAACACAGACATTACTGCGTCAGTACTCTAGATGAACACGTGGATGACCACAGCAAAAACAGGTAGGCAGTATCAAATGCTGTGTTCCACGATACTTTTACGGAAAAGCCAACTGTGTGTATATATTTTAACGTGTAAGAGAGTATCCCTCCAGCATTAATGAGCTCAAGTGACCTTTCTGATGGGAGGGGGCACATTAAAAAAAAAAATCTCCTGTTACTTAGATATTCAGTGGAGAATATTCCATCTGTCGATTGAATATTGGCAGTATTTCATCTGTGGATTTCGTCATAACAGGTCATGCTAAATAGATGAGTGAAGGGCATGGCTTTGAAGTGTTGAAAATCTTTTGACATCTTGAAGCCTTTGAAATTGCTGTGAATTTTTAGAGAGCCTCGTTTTTTGGCGTTTTATGTGAGGGGCATCACATTTGGCAGTTCCTGGTCCTTTCCTTCAACAAAAGGAAATTTCCACAAATCTTACTTTGTAAGAATTGTCTCTGAGAATAACAGAGCAGAATCTTTAGAGTGATAATCATGTAAACATGACCACTTTTTCTTGATTTAATGAATTTGCGATGTGATCTGCCCATAGATTCCCAAATCCCAATATAAACTCAGAAATAGTTTGAAATTGACAACATCTTCCCTTCTGACATATTGAGGGAAATGATGCCAATTTAAATAAAAATCTGCAATGTTAAAGGTAATTATTTAATTTGCAAATAAGGCTGAAATCATTTCAAAAGCAAACTCTTAGAATGAGCAACATATGGACAATTTTTATTGCTGTATCCTCATACCCAAAGCTGCAAACGGTGCCATCTAATAAAGGATCCCGCTCCTTCCCTTGGTATCTAACCTAACTACAAGCGTATTTCCTAGAAACAATTGTTGCCCAACATATAGGACATAAAGTTCTAATCACATCAACTTGACCTCTGCTGCAATGTTTCTCTAAATAACCACTGGTAAATATTCAAAATGAGATGAGTAAGGAAAAATATTCACATCATATAAGAAGCAGTTTTCTTTGCACCACGTCCCACCGTTTCTCCCCCAGTTGTGCCGTCACCCTTCCCACTAACCACACACTAACGGTTCTCCTTACACCACTGATTTCCAGTCCCAATATTGTGCAGCTCCCACAATATTGCGACTGCCGTTGCCACTGTTCAGGCTAACCCCTTCCCTCCCCAAAGTTACGCAATAACATTCTTTCTGTTCTCTCTCCCTCCAGGTTGATCTCTTTCAAATTTCACATGCTAACCTGGTTATAAACCTTGTGAATAATGTGTTCTTTTATAGGAAAAAAGGATTTAATGTTTTAATTATTTAGAAATTATTTTATACTAACAAATTTCTTCCTTGATATATTTCTAAACACTTCTAATGGATAGCTCCTTGAAGCCAAATTCGTACCTAAAATTTAATTCATAAACACATACATAAAATAAAATAATTTCAAGCCGGGCACGGTGGCTCACACCTGTAATCCCGGCACTCTGGGAGGCCGTGGCAGGCAGAGCGTCTGAGCTCACAAGTTCAAGACCAGTCTGAGCTAAAGTGAGACCCCATCTTTAAAAATAATCGAGTGTTGTGCTGGGCACCTGTAGTCCCTTCTACATGGGAAGCTGAGGCAAGAGAATTGCTTAAGCCCAGGAGTCTGAGGTTGCTGTGAGCTATGACACCAGAGCACTCTACCAGGGATGTCAAAGTGGAACACTGTCTCAAATAAATAAATAAATGAAAATAAAATAATTTCAGAGAGAAAACTGAACATACTAGGGTTTATAGTTAAGAACTGCACAAATTAAACTAAGAAATCATTTCTAGTGGTATTAACTTAAGGTATTGAAGGACTGTTTGCAGATGTCAAAGAAACTAGTACAGGTCTTTTAAGTCAAAGCAGCAAATTTATCTATAATAAAATTATGTTTACTGATAACAACAATCTTTAGTTTCTAGTTTATTTTATCATTTTGTTAAGAGGCTTATAAGAATTAACATTTTAAGCTGCAAGTACCAATTATCCAGTATTTTTTCTATCAAAAATTTAGTTTTGTTGTTTATTACATGCTCGTCTTATGATAAAAAGAAAAATATTATTTTCTCTCATCTTTGCCTGCCTTTTTAAAAAAGTGATTAAAATGCAGTTCATATACTAGCTATTGCACACAGATAAGAAAGGAATATTGGTCCCCAAATATTTAGGGTGACTTCTGAAATTTAGTATTGAAGACAAACTAGGAAAGAAAAGATTTTTTTGCCCAAATAAGAATCTTTCAGAAAAATGAGCTGTTATAGATTCTCCTGTAGTAATTAGAACACGTTATTATAGAAATTCTCAAACTATAGGATGATTACACGATTCATTTTTACACAGAAAGGGAGACACAACCTAGAGAATTGTTCTGATAGTAGTAATTAACTTGCCATTAAAATGGTAATGTTCATATTGTGTGAGGGTAGAAATGGAGAAAGAAGGTTAAAAAAAAAACAACTAAACAACACTCTGAGAAATTAGATGCCTTTATATAAGAACATTCTGACACGGCTGATATCCCTGAAAGGCACGTAGGAACGGCAGTGTCAAATAGGAGGGTCCGAAGTCCAACGCCTGGCTCAAGTTAGTGTGCCGCTGGGAAAAGATGCGAGCTCCTTCCTTCTTACTCCCTTTGCCAGGGAGAGGGTGATAAGCGTGGGAGGAGAGCTCTCACTTGGCACAGAACCAGGACTATTTCCAGAGGGAAGAAAATAGTTTCAACTCAGAAACTTTCAAGTCAACATCTGAGCAGATGATCCCAGTTTTGTTGGACAACATTTCCATGATGCCCCAGTTTACAGGAAATGAGAGTTGCACGCAACATGGTCTGCCTGTGATGGGAAATAAGGTTTACAGACGCAAGGCGTTTTGTCCAACATGTTCATAGCCAAGAGGAACGAGTTCAAACAGACGCCAATATCCTGAGCAGCCTGGATAATGTTTCTCTGTCTGGATACAGAGTATAAAATAGTTCTGCTTCAAAAAAATCCAATCTCTGCCTACAAGAAAAAGTAATCAAATTATCCCAGAGTCATACAATCACTTATCGGTGACCAAATGGTTCAAGTCCTTTTTATTATCATATAAATTAAAGCATATAAGAGAAATGATGTCTCATTTAGTTTCTACATCCTAGGTAGAAAAGCCTTCAAAGGTAGAAATATTTATGACCCAGAAATGATTTATATGTAACATGGAAATTTGGAATAAAAATATCACACCGGACTTATTTCCCCATTGAGGGAAAATTACAATACTACAAAAAGCAGAACTTTCACTATCAGTAACATAGAATATTTCTGAAATATATTTAAAAAGAGAAATATCCAAACAGCACTGTCAGAGAAACAGTTACAAACTTACAGTGATGACATGGACATCATGAATTTTCATCACCATAAATGTATCCAGGGACTGTGACGCAGAAGCAAATCTCATTTGACGTAATGTTAGTGAATAAATTGTAATTAATCAACATTCTCTGAAGCTTGAACCTCGAAACTTCCAGCTGGAATTTATCGTGGGTTTATGAGTGAAGGGTAACTCCAGTTAGTTCCTAAAAACATTGTGATTTTCAAGTGAAAAGCAAGATAAGGAAGCTTTAGCTCTGGGTACTCTCGATTCCCAGGTATGGAAGAAAAGTCCATGGTTCCTTTTGGAATGACAGGGATGTGGGATGAGGGAATGGAGGGAAGTTTCCCTAGGAAACTTACAAAGATTGTTGTGCCACCTCTGACAAAACAGCATTTTTGCAGGACAAAGGACACTGATCATTTTTTTTTAGCAACAGTTTTCATCTTCTCATTAGAGGAAACTCTGGACTAGAAATTAGTTCTAGGTCTAAGTAAACTATGATGCATAAAATATTCCCTATCTCTTCCCCTCGGCTTCCTCAGCTAGCACAGATAGTCATGGACCAGAATTCATTGTGATTCTGAAAAATTTAAATATATCTAAGTTTTAAATGTAAATTAACATTAATTTAATTTACAAAACTTAATATGAATCAAAGTTTCTAGATTGTAATATAAGGAAACAGGTATAGTATCAGATGTAATACATACGTATCTTTCTCTTCCTTTTCATTCTCTCATACATTCATTCATTCAATACTATTGACTTCTTGCTAAGGATCATTCTAACTTTGGGGTTGATAAGCGATGGCAGGTAGGTAAGATTGGACAGAGTCCTGTTAGGATGCTATGGGGATCATCTGCTTTTTGTAATAGGATATTAGTAGCAGAGTCGATAACAATTCTAGATGGATTCTGAGGTTCAGAGTTTAGATATATTCTGAAGCTTTGAGAATTTCCTGAAGTATTGGATGTGAGGGGAAGAGAGAAGAAAGAAAAGAAAGAGAAGAAGAAAAAAATATTCTGTGACTTCCAATTTAAAATTCTCACCCCTTTCGTTTTCTAGAGACATTTCAGCTCAGCGTACAGGTAGTTTTAAAAGACTCTCATTTGTATTTTTTCAGATCATGGTACTTTTAATCATGACAGCCTGACTTTGAATGCCTTTATTGACCCCAACTTTCTCACCCGACACTTCTATAAAACACCTCAGAAAGTTTTTAGCTGTTGATAAATTTGGTCACTTTTACTTATTATCATTCTACTATTACGTTTACTTTCATTGATCGTATTTTTCAGATATTCCATATTGTTCTTCCTTCTCTCTCCCTACCAATCATCCAGCCTTTGTCAAGGTGCCGGTCAGAAACATATGACAAGAGACGGTTTCAAACAGGTACCCACCATCACCCCAACCATCATGATCGCTGCAGCTGTCGTTTTCATTTCTTTTCACTCTTCCTGCCCCACCATCCTCATGTCCAGAGCAGACCTTCAACTCTGAGAGGCTTCAGATGTAAGAATCATTCTAACTATTTATCTGGGACCCCACGTTTCCAATAGTTGGGATGGAGAGCTGCTTCAAGTTCTGCCCCACAGAGCATCAAGGTCCACTGTGTAGGTACAAGAAATGCAGACGGTGACAGAGGAGGCTGAAGTGCGTTAGAACATCTCGGAAGGCAAGATCACAGCGGCTGCCCATCTGTGAACATAGTCATATTTACCTCATTTGCCCACAAGTGTTCCTCTTTACTTTCCACTCACACTGGCAGATCTCAGCAGGCTGTGAGTGGTTGGCATCTATTTTCATCTTGTAGTAGTTCTTGAGTTTCCATTTTCTAAACAGCATGATAATATAAATACAAGAGGCAATGACATACTCTAGCCCACAGGACTCTTTCAGTGTTCTCACTGGTCAGCAATGTGCAGTGTAACTGCCCAGCACTGGTGGACGCCACCCCTGCTCGCTCTCTCTCTCTGTTGGCATCAATCATTTGGAGCAACAAATCTTCTCTGATCAATAACTGTAACATCCTCATGTTCGTAGCTTTAAAAATAAATTTTGCATAATTATTTTAATAAATTAATAAATTCGAGGATAACTCAATGTGAGAAACATCAAAATTAAGAGTAAGTATATGCATATACACATATGGCTTTATACTTCACAGATTTATCATTATATACTTTTTTTAGCTATTGTCTTACACAAAGTTTTGACTTTATCCTATCAAACAAGATCATAATTATAAAAATTGTGAGTCAGGAATTAAAAATAAATACCTATGTATTTCAAAATGATTTACTTTCACATACATAATTAGATGTGAAATGGTCTACATTTTTTTTTCAGTTTCCATACAATTATGAAAGACATTTTATAAGACTTTAGAATAAAATGCAACATTCAAGTCCACTCACTAGAGCAGAGTTTCAGGACAATGGATTAATCACAAAGATCGATTCATAAATCAGTGCGTTAAGAACAGAGGACAGAAAAAAAAGGGAAAGAAAATAGTGTCTAACTTTCATATAAATTGGATTCAATTCGACTAAAGTATATTACTTAAATATTAATTTTGTAATTCAACTTGTCAATATGTTGTTCAGGATATTGCATCCTCATCTATAAGTGAAACATGTTTGTAATTTCTCTTTACAACAATATATTTTCTCTAATTTCAATATCAGATGTATCCTGATCATGTAGAATGATATTGAAATATTTCTTTTATTGTTTATAAGATTTCTGGAATTGCTTGTTTTGTAAAATCATTGTGGTTTATGAGTTTATGATGGTTTGAACTTTGTTATTTAATTCAATTCATCATTCAATTACTGTATTCCTATGAATGATTATACTGTGGTTAATATGTTAGTATAGCAGTATTCCCAGATAGCTTTTTGTTTGTTGGGGAGGTTGGGCTTTGGGGGGGCAGAGTTAATACTTTGCATGAAATATCTTATCTTATAACAGTGAAATTGCTTTCTCTTTTGTCTTGTGATTTTTTTTGAGGTGAAATTTAAGTTTTTGTGTAAGCAGTACTATTCTACCTATCTTGAGTGTCTTGCTTGTACTGTATCACATTATACCTTTGTTTAATTCTTAATAAACTGTTCACTTGTTAAAAAAAAAAAAAAACCTCTGCCCAAATTAAAACCTCTTGTCCTTTTTTCTGGGCATGGTGGCTCATGTTTCTAATCCTAGCACTGTGAGAGGTTGAGGCAGAAGGATCACTTTGGTTGGGATTTGAGAACAGCCTGAACAACACTGAGACCTTATCTCTACTAAAAATAGAAAAACTAGCCTGGTGTTGTCGTGGGAGCCTGTAGACTTAGCTACTCAGGAGGAGGACACAGAAGGATAGCTTGGGCCCAGGAGTTTGAGATTGCTGTGAGCTAGGCTGAGGCCATTCATGACAAAACTATGATGGGCAATAGAGCAGTTTATCTTAATTGGAGCAGTAAAACTGTTCACACATACATGGACACACACAGAATTCCTAAATAGGTGTTTCTGGGGAATTGGTGGTGAGGGGTAACATTACCTTACTCTGTACATTTCATCTGCTACTAGCAGTAATACTTTTTCCTTTAGCTAAAAGCTATTTATTAAAGTAATTTGTGTAGGAAATACCAACCCATCAACTATCTTTTTGTCAAGTTACTGGTTATCTTTTTATTTGCACTTAAGCTCATCGTCACTGTAACCTGAACCGCATAATTTTGGGCATTATTATAGGCAAAGTCTGAGTCTTTTCTAATATCTTTTATTCACCTTGGCTGTTCAAAGAGAACTCTGGCCCTTGGGAGAAAATCTGTTATACATTTTTACATAGAAGTGTGTTATAGTGACAAAATAAAAATGCAAAATAAAATCTATTTCAACTTAAGACTCATTAATCTATTCTTAACATTAAAATATTAAATCTTTGAACTTTAAAAATAATTTGCCTTTTTATAGCTCAAACCACTCCATTGAAAATAATCTGAGCAACTAAACCATATAGAAGTAAGTTCAGAAATTAAATGTTCTCTTTATTCTTTTTGTCTTCAAAGAAGACTTTTTGTACTTTCAAAAATTTACACAAAATAAACTGCTCAAGCTTAATCAGGTAGCAAGACAAGATTTTGCTCCTTTTCAGGCAAAGAAAGGCTGGACATATTTTGAAATGTACTATAATGATGATAGATTTATTTAATACTTCAATATTTCTACTAATTTTTGTCTCATACAAAGGAGATAATTTTTCAAGCATGTATATTTTATCTTTTTATGAACTTCTCTCAGTTACTGTTATGTGAAAGAGATAAAGATATTTGAACAATACCATCAATAAACATGGTGTAATGAACACATGCTAATTTTTAAAGAAAAATTAGAATAATCTTTTCAGCCACTATGTTACATTTTATCACTGTTGTCAAGCACAGGATTCCTCAGCTGTAAGGATATTCTTATTTCCACTGGTATCAGACCTACAGGTAGATTGGAGATGTTTTCTGCTCCAATATCAGTATTTGTCAAATAACTTGCTTTGCCCAAGAGGATGTAAACAACCCAGGCACAATACAACCGACAATAACAATAATTGCTGATGTGACTTGGTTTAGCTGCAGGTGTGTCTGCTCTTTGTTACGAGGACAGCATGCCCTAGGTGCTGCTTCTTCATCACAGGAGTTTGGCAGGAGAAGTCTTGTGGAACTCAGCTGAGCCCAGCAAAGGAAAATACTAGACTGAGGCTCAGCCTTTGTTACTGTGACTTTAATACCATGGAGTACTATTCAGCAACCAACTGGATGGAAACGGAGACAATTATCCTAAATGCAGTATCCCAAGAATGGAAAACAAACACTACCATGTACTTTCCATTACCCTGGTGCCAATTGATGGGCACACAGGCTCACAGAGGGATATAAAAGTCAGTGGAAATCAAGTAGGAGTGAAGGGAGAGAAAGAGAGGGCAAAACAACTACCTAGCAGGGACAACAAACACTTTTGGATGATAGGCACCCTTATATGTAGCCATGACTCGAGCATTACAAAAGTGATCCAAGTACCAAAAATATTTGTACCGCCTAATAGGTTAACATTTATATAAAAAAAGGTTTTCTTGTTGCAACCCATGGAAAATTGGGAATAATTGTTACTATAGCAAATTCTGACTAATATAAGCACATTGAGACTTAACTTACGTTGGGCATACAATAGGATGTAAAGCAATTCTTAGTAACTGTTATAGAATTCATATCTATAGATAATTTTCTCTAATCTTATGATAAATAATATATAAATTTTAAAAAAATCCATACATATTTGGAAATTGGAAAATATATTTATATGTAACTCACGGGTTTGAAAAAACATCAATTTTTATAAAATACACAGAAAGAAAAGATAAGGAAACATTATCTATCAAAATATGAGGGGTATAGCCAAAGGGGTTACCTGGGGTCCATTTTCAGTTGTAAATGTTTATAACAGAAAATAAGAAGGGTGAAAAAGAAATGAATTAATTGTACAGTCTAAGAAGTTATGAAAAGAACAACAGAATAACCCTCGTACAAAGGAGAAATAAAGATGAATCTGAAGGTCAGTTGAGAGACAAAATGAATCCATAGAAACAAAACCTGGTTATTTAAAATGCCTAGGAAAATAGAGAGACCTCTTGCAAAATTGATAGAGAGAAAGAGAATATAAAAAAACAGTATTATGAATAAAGAGAGCCAGCATAGCAGATAAAACAGGTACTTTAAAGATAAAAAAGAATCTTGTCAAATTTAATGCCAATGAAATTAAAAGCTTTTAGCTTGCTAAAACAAACACAATAAAAAATTGAAACCATAAACAGTCTCAAAAATAGAAGTCATTAAAAATTGTCTTATTTAGCTTAAATTAATAAGTGCCTTTGCTTAAATAGAATATATTAAATATAAAAATTATTTCAGACAAGAGAAAAATGATGATTTTTTAAATCATTCCATGCAAGTAGCATATTTTTATACCGAAATTCTTGAAGGATAATAGAAGAATGGAAAATTTAAAGTGCCATTTCCTCACATTTAAGTTTGAGGAAAGAAAAATACAAAAATACATTCTCAAAATATAAGCAATTTCAAAGCAATAGAAAATAAAAACAAGATTTAACTTATCTTAGAAATACAAAAGATATGTTAATGGTATAGTATCTCTAAATCTCCATGGATATAAACTTATTATCAAGAATCAACTGCAAAATATTAAAGAATGCAATCTGTATAAATAGTTTAATTCCAACATTTATAAAAGTATAAAATTTGTGGCTAAAAATTTATAATACATTTTGTAAGTTAAGTAAAAATTATGAAGTTGTACGAAAAGCAAATTTAATGAACTGAATAAATAGATAACTCCTATGCATGGATAGAAGGGGTTGATATCATAAAGATTTTACCTAACAAATGTAAACAATGCAATCTAATCATTTGTACCCATAGATTGATCTGGAATTTAAAAAAAGGAACTGGCTCGGCGCCTGCGGCTCAGCGGGCTAAGGCGCCAGCCACGTACACCTGAGCTGGTGGGTTCAAATCCAGCCCAGGCCCACCAAACAACGACAGCTGCAACCAAAAAAAAAAAAAAAAAATGGCCAGGCATTGTGGTGTGCACCTGTGGTCCCAGCTACTTGGGAGGCAGAGGCAGGAGACTCACTTGAGCCCAGGAATTGGAGGTTGCTGTGAGCTGTGATGCCATGACACCCTATCCAGGGTGACAGCTTGAGGCTCTGTCTCAAAAATAAATAAATAAATAAATAAAATAAAATAAAAAAAGGAACTAGAGTAATGAAACTTTTCAATATTTATTATGGATGTAAAAATGTACTCATCTAGTTCAACATTTTTAAAATTTAATTTATGCATCCTTTGTCACTGGTTAAGTTTCAGTCCCATGAGGGTAATGTGTACACATGTATCTAAAAACATATTTGCAACAATTCATGAAGAAACTTTTCTTCACAGCTGCAAGCTAAAAACAACTCACATTTCCAACAGATAAATTAATTGTAGTATATATTTATACAATGGAATATTACATAGAAATTAAAATGAATGAATGATATCTATATGTCACAACACAAATGATTCTTAAAAGCAGCATAACTGTTCAAAAGAAGCCAGATACAAAATAATACTATATTTTTCCACTAGTAAAATATTCAAAGGAACTAAAAATTATACTATATTCCTAAATAATGCTTATCTATAAAGCATAACATGTAATGATTATCAATAAAAGTAACATACTGATTACATTCAGGAAGAAGAAAGAGGTTATAATTGAAAAGAGGCATTTGGGAAGCTTATGGGGAGAAGGCTTTATTCTATTTCTTAGTGTTTACATTATAATATTTTATTCAGCTTCACATTTATATTTTATGCGCTTCTTTATAAGTATATTATATTTCACAGTAAAATAACATTTTAAAAAATGTTTATAGACTTGTGAATTGGGAAGATGATCCAAGATATTTTCCAAAAAACACTTTAGGAGGAGCAGAAACAAAGACTTGCAAAACTGCACTACTAATTAAGAAAGCATTATTTATATGCAGGGAAAGAAACATTGACCAAAGGAAGAGAATGGAGAACTTGGAAGTAGTGTACCATACTGGATATATGGAAGAAGGAGCACAGCAAATTACTTACAGAGGAATAAGCTGTTCAACAAATTCAGATAAATGATGTATTATACTATCTTAAAAATCAGGTCTCTAGCTGACACCATGCACATAGCCCTCTGGATGGATTAAACATTTAAGTAAAAAAAAAAAAAATTAAACTTGTAAAACAAATAGAGGAATATCTTTTCCATCTGAAGATGTGGAAGGCTTTCTTAAGCAAACACAGAAAAGTTCTGACTATAATTGCAAAACTAATGTTTTTTACTATATCAACATTAGAAAGTTTGCTTTATAAAAAGAAACCTTTAAAAATATGAAAAATTAACCTAAAACACAGAAGAAAATATATGCCTTGTATTTAATAAATAAAGCATTTCTAACAAGAATATATAAAGATTTTCTGTGTATGGATAAGAGAAAGATCCACAGCAGGAGGTTTGAACATGTAAGTAATGATCACCTAAATACATATCGATCTCACTAGGAACCAGGAAAATGCAAATTAAAGACATAATGAGAAAACCATTCTTCATTCACTTGATTAGATAATGCTGAGAAGTCTGACAATCCAGTTTCAATCTGAAACCCAGGTTCAATCAAAGGACGGTCTTACATATTGTTGGTGGAAGTGCAAATCAGTACAACCACTTCAGAAAACAATTTAGTATTATCTTCTAAAGTAGAACACTCATAGAACTTATGACTCATTATGTCCAGAACTAAGCAAAATGTATCCTAGATACATTTTAGCTTATATGTATCACAAAATAGTTCTAGGAATAGTTATAATAGTTCTATCCATAATGGATAATAAACGTACAAATGATTTTCAATGAGAAAGCAGATTTAAAGATAGTGTCCACAATGGAATATTATCAATCTGAAAAAATAAATGGACTGCAGCTAAACAAAGAAGAGATAAATGTCAGTAACATAATTAGAATGATTTGATATTAGAAAATAAAATTAAAGAAAAAATAATATTATGATTTATAGAATTTTACTCGTTTTAGGTTTGCAATACTCTCCTTATCCACAGAGGATGCATTGTAAGACCCGCAGTAGATGCTAAAATCCACAGATAGTACTAAATCCAGACATACTGGGCAGCGGTTGTGACTCAAAGGAGTAGGGCGCTGGCCTTATATACCAGAGGTGGCAGGTTCAAACCCGGCCCTGGCCAAAAACTGCAAAAAAAAAAAAAAAAAAAAATCTTAGACATACTATGTTTTATGTACCCAAATCTATGATATATTTAATTTATAACAGGTATTGTAACATATTAAAAATAATGCATATTTAAAATAGAATATTTATAATAAAATACTGTAATAAAAGTGATGTGAATGTTGTCTCTCTCAGTGTATCTTATTTTACAATACTCACATATTTTCAAACCATGGCTTACTGAAGATTTACTAAAACCACCAATAAGGGGAGACAATTGTATTTGTGTTGTGTTCTCAAGTGTATTATAAATATTTGCGAATGCATTTTTTATATATATACACAAACAACATGAGCTCTGTATATGTACATATATACCTATATATGACATAGCCACACATGTATGTATATCCTCTATAGAGACATATATGATAAACACAAACTTCAATAGAGTAGCAACTTGGAGCAAAGAAAAGAACACAGGGAGGTGAGTTAGAGGAAGTGCCCGTAAGAATAATTAACGTGTTGGAAATAGTCTACTTTTGGAACTGGATGATAGTTCTGCATTTATTCTACTATATTATTGGTTTTGGGAGCCGATAAATAAATGAATGAGGGAGTGAATGAATGGAGTCAAAACATTAAGTTGCCTTTATTCTCCGTATATTAATTATATGGAGAATATACGGAATTAATTATATCCCTATTCAGGGTTCTTTCATCAGTTGCAATGGGGACAGGTTCTACTGGGTATTTCTAAGATGATCGCCACTGCTCAGGGGCTAATTACGGGGATGATCTGGTCTACTTCTTCCTCCTTACAAGGCTTCTTATTGGTCCTTTGCTAGCAATGAGCAGTTATTTAAGATCTAAAAGCTCAAATGTCTTTTTCTATGTAATGAAGAAAATACCCACTTCGCTTATTTTACAGGTTCAAATGAAATAATATAGCAGAAGTGTCGGTGAACTTCATAAACTACAGTGTTAATCTAATATTTCTACTAGAATAATACTTACAAAAGCATCTTAATGTAAGTATTATTAGAAATTTCACCCAAATTTGAATTCTAAATACAAGGATAGCCTATTAAGTAAGTGCAAAGCTAAATCTATTCATTGATCAGTAAATACATACTAGTAGGCATCTTCAGGGTAAAAAAGACCAGATGGAAGTTTAGGGGCAAGAGATTTATGGTAATATAAGATAGACTCTGCCCAATAAAAGTAACCTTACGGTTACCGATGCAGAAAGATGCGTGCCAGTCCTAACCTTCCATTACTGACCAAAAAGTCATCTCCAATACTGCTACAGGAGTATTGGAGTTATTCGTCCTTAATCCCACTTTTTGTTCCGTAAATCCAGTTTCAGCAGCCTACTCTCCATTTTCTTATTTAGAAGGGCTTGGAGTGGAACATTGACTATTTCTCTTGTTTAAACTGACCATTTGCTCCCCAAATCCTAATTCCAAGGTTGTGTTCTTTTATGTATGGATCTATTATTTGTGTGAAAGATACTTGCTTGAATAGTCATTAGTTCAGATATAACTTTATAAATCTCAGATAATTGTGGGCTCTTTTCTTATCAAGTAAGAACAAACTGACTTTTCCATCTCTTTTCTATAACATGGCTTGAAGTCTGACACTATTTTGGGTGAAGTAGGCTAAACTTCTTTTACAGCAATTATATCCGTCCTGAAGTTTGGTAACTGGGACTCGGACTGTTTCCAGACAAGATTTTAACAAGAAGTGTTATATTATTAACAATGCCTCAGGCAATTTCCACTCTCTTTGCCTGAAATCCCTACCTCAGTATCTGTACCATTTTTTCAGAAAAAGAGAATCAACAATATTTCAACTTGGCAAATGGGAACTGCAGTAAACTGAGATATCCCTAAGATATAGTTAGGCTACATACTTAGAGATGGATCAGTAGGAAGGCAGATGAAACATAGATAGAAAATCATTCTGTTTCTCTAAAGTAGCTTGTAAGTTAATTTATCATATAATTATCATAGACACTCAAATTTCTTAATTCTTAAGAAATCTTAATTCTTTTTGCAATTGAGGACCAACTCACACCAAGTTTAATACCTTAAATCATACTTTGATCTAGCAAACTTAAAAAGAAGATAACAAAACAAAAAGACACACTCTTAAAAGTTAATGTCTTATAAGAAAAATAAGGAGAAACTATTTTTCACATCGATTTATGTTCTCTAAGTAATATTCTAAATTGGTTCCAAGAAGAAAGCGCTGTTGGCCTTTAAGCCAATGCCGTTTAATTTTTTTTTCATATGCTGTTCAACTCAGAAATTTAATTTTGTTGTTGGCTTAAAGTTGTTGTATGTTAACTTTTTGACCAGGCCATTGTGCTTGTACAAAATCAATAATTTATTTGAGTGTAAAGAATCATTCAAGGATGAATAACAAGAATTCTTACTAAGGTTTTGGTTAGCAGAGGAGAGGATAAAGTTAATTCTTACCTAATCCTTATGTAATCCCCATGTGTGCATTTATTCTTTTTTATAAAATATTTTTAACTCTGAGATTAACTATGAAGGGGATAAGGAACTAGATGACATCCCTTTATAATTAATACTTAGTATCTGGAGAACAGCGGAAGGGATCCCTCACCATTTTCATTGCCCATCTAAGTAAAGAAGCACCAATGGTACTGAATGCAACACTTTCAGTGTCCGGAACCCTTAGAAATGTTGGAAACCAAATCCAACATTGGTCAGTGAAATACCATTTGATGGGATACTTAGCAGTGTACCCAATATGAGTGTGTTACCACCCCCTACGTGGCTCTCTACCCTATTTTTTTGAAGTCTCTTCCCAAACTCCCAGCACTCTATCTCTGGAACAGAATGGTTTTGCAATGTGACATTGCTGAGGTGCTTCTAAATATCTCAGGTTGAACGTTAGAAATGTCATTGGGGACTTCAGGGTCTAGAACCCAGTTAGGTAAGAATGTCACTCCTTTATACCTTTACTTCTCTATAGGCTATAGTTGGCATGGATTGTACCTGCCCTCCCCAGCAGTTGAAGAGTCCCTGTGCCTTTCACCAATGACCCTCATGTTTTCAAAACCACTGTTAAGTTTTCAATGTTTAATATATGTTTTTGAGATGTAGCTACTAACTCTCCTGACATAAAATTATTTTAGAAATCAAGGATATATCTGTTGCCTATAATCCTTGTAAAACCTCACAAGGGTATTATTTATTTACTCCACTGTTGTCCTTGATTATGCACACTCACAAGGTAACTCATGTGAGCTCCTCTGGGGAAATGTTAGCACAAATAGTCTAACATGTGAAGTATAAGACCTCTTGCTAACAATTATGTCCAATCTTTACATGCCGGTCAAAAAGAGTTGAACATGTGATGCAAACAAGTTGACCATACTCTTTCCCTGAAATCGATTCATAATTACTGGGAAGAAAGAAATGCTTCATAAGAGCTGCACTTACTGAGCTGGGGTTGTGATTTTGAAGCTCTTGGTAGTCATCTTTCCACCAAAACCCCAAAATCTATACATAAGGAAGTAAGCTGAAAAATGAGGGTGGGGAATAGGTGTGGTTAGGGAGAAAGGGAAAGGGTTTATGTTCATTTCAGTTTTGGGGTCCCAGCATGCCTGGAGTTATATCTAACCTCAGACTTAATAGCCATGTCATCCACTAAGTCAGCCCAATCTTTTCTGTTATGTGCTAATTACGGCAGTGTTATGCTGCTGAAAGAATGAAAAGTTCTAACTTATATAGTTGGTACCTTTTGAGTACTTTTGGGCTTTCTTGGAACCATATTGCCATTCTTCAAGTATATTCTGGTATAATTAGGCTTTACAAGAGCACATTCTTGGTCCTGATTACCATTACTTCTTATCACAGTTGAGACTGGGTAGTATGAATGGTAATAACAAAAATAAAATTTAAAAAGGGAAAAAAAATTTAGTCTACAAATTGCTTTAGCAATAAGATTTTAGATGTCTTGGCTATTTTAAGTGTTTACAAAGCCATTATTTGTGTGTATATGCCATGTAATAATCGGGGAACATGGTGTTTTTTGTTATATGTTGTAGCTGTTACTGGCCAAGGTTGATGCAAAAACTTATTTTCTCACTAACTTATTTGTAATTCTGGAAGAGCTACTTAACCTCTGTAAACTGTAGTTTTCTTTTCTGTAAAATATGGAATTTCATAATAATTCCCATCTCCTAAACTTATTATATGGGATACTTGAGAAAATACATAGGTATAGCTTAGCTAGTTTTTGGTGCAATTTGCTCAATAAATGGTTTGTTTGTTTGTTTATTTATTTATTTATTTAGTTTCAGCCTCCTAGTAGCTGGAACTACAGGTGCCCGCCACAATGCCTGGATATTTTCTATCTTTTCTCTCTCTCTCTCTCTTTTTGTTATCATTGTCATTGTTGTTTCTCAGCCCAGGCTGGGTTCGAACCCACCAGCCCCAGTGCATGTGGCTGTGCCCTAACCACTTAGCTACAGGTGCCGAGTCAATAAATGGATATGTTAAAGCACTGTTCTTTCTAAGAATATTAACCCATTCTGAATTTATCAGTTATCCCTTTGGGGATTACTTAACAAGGAATTACATCTCTGCTTTTTGGTGTAGACCTGTGTTTATGTATAAAAACTAAACACACATGCTGACTCTTCCCTCTTGATCTCTTTTCTTAACTAGATGTGCTATCTCCTCTGGTTTGTCACTTTTCAGTTGAGATTACTTGATCACATGCTTCTAACCTAATGTGGATTTAAAGATGAAGCTCAAGTCAGTTATACTATCCTAATGTAGAGTCTATGAAGCATAATTATTTTTAGGAGTCTCTGTAGAGGTTAGCATTATTATTTCAATTATGAATCACATAGAGAGAACACTTTATTTTTGCAAAGATCTTTGGCATCATCTCATAATTTAAAGTTAAAACTGACTCAGTGGGGAATATGTCACCCACTACAGATGGATAAGGAGAGTCAACAGGAGTTAAACTATTGCAGAGAAAGTTCATCATTGACCAGAGGTTTCCTAAAGTTCATCATCGACCTGGGTTTCCTAAAGGCAATATCCATATAAGACTGACTCAATCAAAGAAGGGACAATTTATTAGCTTAGCTCTCTCTCTCTCTGGTTTTTTTTCCCCCTTAATAAACATTTTGGGGAGGGATTTAATTAACTAAATCAATCCATTTTGATGGTGGTACAACAGTAATTTATATGAAAACAAGTAATAGATTTAAGAAATTAAAGAAACTAGTTCATATTGATTTAAATATTAATATCATAATTAATATAATATGAAATATTATTATAGTTATTAAAATTATAATATTGTAAATGATTTAAATGTTCCCTTTGTTTCAGTGTAATGCTCTTCATTCATTAGCCAGTTATTGTTACCTTGAACTCACTTTAGAATAGCGCTCTATCCACTCCTTATCTGCCTATACCTACTGTTAATAGACCATATTAAAATGAGTCCTCTCTAATAAATTTTTGAAATTTCAGATTGTTATTCTGTTTCATGGTGTTCTATTTGTTTAAGTCATATCTCATTTTAGACTATTATAACAAGGTACTATACACTGGGCAAACCAAGCAACAGATAGTTATTTTTCACAGTTAGGGAAGCTGGGAAGTCTGAGGTTTTGGTGCCAACAGAGTTGGGTTCTGGGGAAAGCCCTCTTCCTGGTTTTTCTACGTGGTGTGGAGAGAAGGTAGCAAGCTCTGTCCTGTCTCTTCTTCAAGTACCATTGCATTAAGGATGAGAGTTTCAGCATATGAATGTTGGAGGAACACAAACCTGAAGTCTATCACATCTTACTTTCAGAAAATACAGAGCCTCATAAAATGGCAGGGCAACATTTTCTAAAGATCTCTTCAGGAGTTGCAGGTATTACAATTTGAGGTGAATGAGAAAACTCTTTGAATAGATCAAATATCTTCTTCAATGAGGTAAAAAAAAAACAAAACTACTCACCAGAAAATCTTTCTTGAAGAATGAAAATTAGTTATTTCCTAAGAAAGTAATTGGAGTAAATTTGTGCATTTAGTAGAAAAAATGGTATCATCTGGTTGAAAGTCATATAAGAGAAAATAAGTCTCCTCACAGATATTTACTTCATTGTTTGCAAACAAGAGAAAACTGCCTCCTAATAGTGCTATAAAGAAAGAGTAGTAATTCTACAAAATTGAGGCGTAGGCTTCTGAATTAGTTTGATCCAGGAGTGCAAATGGTTTCACTAATATTTAGCATTTTTCTATTTCTTTTTTTCTATCTTTTCATGTTCACCTTAGCAAACTAACTTAGAAACTCTTCTAGTTCAAACTCATCAAAAAGAGAATTTTCTTCAATCTTTTAAACATAAATCCTTGGGTCTGATTTTTGACTGTGAATTTTTGGACTGAATTTAATCACATGGCAATCCCCAATCTTGGCACAGAGAATGTATAATTGGCCTTGATTGCATCACATGTACATGTATATTTCTGGAGGAATGGTTAGCCCCACAAAAACTTTATGCAAAGAAAAGAAAATAATTGCTTTTCCAAAGGAAATTCAACGAATGCTGGGCAGTGGGAACACCAGATACAAATGAAAATGAGTAATAAAACAATTATTTCGAATCTGGGGCCATTCTTATGGTCATATTGCAAAGGTACATGTTCAAATCTATTAAGTATAGAGCATAAATGTCTTAACACAAAAATTAAGTAAATGAGGTGAAGGCTATTTAATTGGTTTGATGTAAGCATTTCTAATTGTATATAAAATCAGCACATGGTACCCCATAAAGGCATCAATGGATACATGATCTATGTGTTTATGACTTAATAAAAAAAAATTATTCTAATATGACTTTACCTGCTTTATACAGAAGTTTAAAAATTAATCATGTAATGATGATTTTATCTTGCTCACTGACATATTTCTTTCAATAAACACCAAATTCTAGGAAAAATCTGAGACTGAAACATAGTTGCTTCTTACTGTAAAATTTCTATGAAAACTTCCATTAACTGCTCAGAGAAAATGGCTCCAACTAGTCCAACTAGTGTTTTCTGGAACAAATAGCCTATTAAATATTTCAACTGAAAACGTCTATTCTAGAACACAGCTGACTCCTTCCTTTGTTTTTCTAAATAAATATTTTCTTGTATCTTTGGATTTTTCTACTACTGTGATGCTTCTTATTGTCGTACCTTACATAATGTATGAGAAACCTGTTCTATGTCACCAAAACTTAATTTAAGGCAGTCAAATTAAATCATCCCAGTGATTCAGTAATTTTCCAAGAAGACCTTCAGACTACAAATTAAAAGGAGTCAACATAGATGCTCAATTGTTTTTACATATTTTTTTTTCTTCACTGATTTTAATTAAAGTCTTTATTGTCCTGTGAGTTTGGAGGACTTTCATTAGCCATAAAAATAACTTTAATTAAAGTGAAGTTGACTAACAAGTCACATTGGCTTAATAATTTTTCAGGAAAAAGTTATCCTGAAATATTGGGAAACAAAGAATCCATCTTTCCTAGTCAGCAACATTTAAAACTGTATATTGATTTCTATTAAATATAAATTGAATACATAGAAGAAGGTGGCAATTTTAGGAAATATAGACTGTCAGAGCTGAAAACCATGGGCATAGGCTTAGAGAAGGAAATTAGCTGTGAGCAGCTGACCTCTAAGTTCCCCACTAAGAACTGGTTTCATAACTCATCAAATGAGGTGGCTCACTGGGCTGGAAGAGCTTCCACAAGCCTTATCATTACTTTTCCCAAGTACAACAGAAAACAGCCAATCTAGGTCATCTTCTCCTTTGAAGGGCTGCTAGAAGCTGAAAATGTGTTCAACGTAGTCTTCTGTTTATTAAAAGGGGAAGATTTGAGGTTCACTAACCTGGGTTTTATGTCTGTGATCTGCCATTCACTATTTGGTAGCGTTGAATAATTACATAGCCTTTCCAGGTCCCCATCTTCAAAGCTGTGAAATGGGGAGAATAATATTGCTTACCTCAAAATTATTGAAATGGTGTCATTTTCAATTTATGGCTTGAGAATTAAATGGGGATATCTGATCCAGATATGCATACATTGTGTGATATGTATAATAAAATAATTTGTGCAAAATAAAAGGGAAAAGTTATAGTATGTTAGTCAGGGTTCTACAGAGGAACAGAATCAATGGGAGATTCTATATTAAATATATGATGTGTGTGTGTGTATATATATATGTATAATGAGTCTTATTATGAGGCATTGGCACACATGATTATGGAGACTGAGCAGTGCCACAATCTACCATCTTCAAGGTGGAAAATTGGTACTAACTAGTGGTCAATGGTGTGATTAAGTCAGAGTCCAAAGGCCTGGGATCCAGGGAAGGCAATGGTATAAAATCACAGCCTGAAAGCAGGAGAAAATGGGATGAGCTCTCCCAACTCAAATAGTAAGGCAGAAAAAAAGTGATGAGTTTCACCTTCTTCCAGTCTTGTTTTATTCAGACTCTCACTAGATTGGATGGTACCACCCATATTGAAGAAGGCAACCTGATTGACTGAATCCCTCAATTCAAGTGCTTGTCACCCCCAAAATACCCTCACAGGCACTCAAAGAATGCTTAATTTGAGCACTTTGTGATTCAGTCAAGTTGACATAACATTAATCATCACATATCTCTATAGTCACTTTGATCAGGGTGAACCATTTACCTCTGGCACTAAATTTATGGGGGCACCAAAACACTCAATAACCAAGATAAATACTATTTTAGTGCAAAATCTTAAAACATCAAAATTAATGCAAAGATCCATGATGAATAAATTAGAAAATATTTTTTATGAAGACATAGGTCAACCCCAAGCTTGTCTGAGATCAAGGCTTACTCCCCTCACCTTTCTTTCAACCCTGCCAGATAGGTTTCAGAGTAAGCACCCGTCTGACCTGATGGTTCAAGGAAGGACAAAGTGGAGCTCGGCAGGTAGATAAGAGAGAAATGGAAGGAACATGGATGGGGTGGGGAACAGCTTATGTAAAGGAAAAATGCACACACCAAAAATATTATCATGGAAATAGAGAATTGTAAACAAGACCATATCAACTGAGAACACACTGGGGGAAAGAACAAAGGGTGGAGAATGTATGTCCTGTTATATCTTGCTAAATAACAGGATTTTATTTGGACCCCTTTCATTTTAAGTGCTTTGAGTTAATGTTAGAAAAAATCTCTTTGCACAGGCCCTGGCCCTGGGGGCTTCAATGTGTTTATTTTGTGTTCTTTAAACATAAAGCCAATGGACTAGTAGGACAGTGCTTACATATAATTATCAATCCATAGATGTAGGTATTAGTATTATCACCTTCACTATCACTATATTATCATTTGCTAGGGTTACTGTCTTCCCTCCATGCCTCTCGTATTAAAGCTATGAGGGAAAGCTTGCTCTCTCAAGCAGAGTGAGGCTAGTAGACTCTGGGAATGACTCCAGGTGTTCCCTATTCCTCACGTCTTGTCTAGCATTTTATATTTTTGATAGAAACTCGCTCAATCCCATCAAACCATCCAAAAAACAGTTATGAGAACAGCAAATTCTAGAAGTCCTGCTTTTATTTTTCTCTTACATTTTTTCAATTGTTCAGGATCTCCGCTTGCACAAAATTATCACATCTCTAAAAACCTTTGCTCTTCAAACTGAGAGATTTACCTTATGTTTAAAGAAATGCTTTTATATTTTAAATGAAAAGGTAGATACACGAGTATAATTTCACAGCCATAACAAATACATAACACCTGTTTAAAGCCATGCTTGAGTTAAATGGGGAAAGGACTCTTTCCTCCTTATTACAGTGCATAGTGGGACATCTTTAGGATATTTCATTTATGACAATTTAAGACACTTTCTTCAGTTGCCTCACTGGCTCACCAGCCTGAGCCTCTGGAGGAACTGAGATACATAAGATCTACCATATAATGTGGTATAAGAGGCACTTCGTTTTTATGTCTTTGTTCTGGGAGGTGTTATAAATTAAACCCTTAGCTGCAGGGACTTGTCCGATGATGCAGCTCAGCTGTGTTGACCAGCTCACATGGACTATAGACCAAATGCAGTAACATTTAACTGACCATAGTGACAACATTTTCAAAGGCATAAACACATATAGATAAGCCACAGAAAGCAGGTACTCTCTGAGAGAAGTACAGCCTGAAGCTCTCACAGTTAAGATATCAATTTGTTCAATCAACAACAATGAAGAAGTCAGATATTAAAACTATCCAAGTGGTAAAGGTAAAAGTCTTAGACATGACTCATACATTTAATGTTTTTTTTTCTTAGAGGTTTAGTTTTTAATCAATTTGCATGAAAGTAACATCTAATTCAGTGCTTTTAACTACCTAATTCTGTACAATAAATTTCCCTCTATAGGAATGTTGAAGTTTTGGACAGATTTTATTTTTCTCTTTTAAGGATGAAATAATAAGAAGGAAGAATCCTTGAATATCTGTACACTGAAAACGATAAAACAATAAAAGAATTTGAAAAAGATACAAATAAATGGATATATACTGTGTGCATGGATTGAAAATTCATATTGCTAAAATGTCCATACTATCCAAAGCAATCTATAGTTTTAATATAACTCCTTTCAAAATTTTAATGACATTCATCATAGAAATAAAAAAGAATACCTAAAATTTGTATGTAACCACAAAAATCCCAAATAGCTGAAGCAACCTTGAGTAAAAAGAATAAAGTATCATAATATCTAATCTCAAAATCTATTACAAAGCTATAGAAATAGGAAAAGCATAGTCCTGGCACTAAAACAGATATAGAGATTAATGAAGCAAAATAAAGACCCTAGGAATAAATCTGATTTTTAATGGTCAACTGATTCTGAACAAAATTTCTCAGGATACACAGAAGGAAAGGACAGTTTCTTTAATAAATTGTGTTCAGATAACTGCAAATCTGTACACAGGAGAATGAAATTGGACCCTTGTCTCACCCCACATACAAAAATCAACACAAAATGGATTAAAAACCCATACATCTGTAACTGTACTAGAAAAAAACTTTTGACATTAGTCTTGACAAAGGTTTTTTGGATATGACCTCAAAAGTCAAAGAATAAATAAGCAAATAGGATGACATCAAACTAAAAATCTCCTGAACAGAAAACAATCAACAGAATGAAGAGATAATCTATAGAATTAGGGATAATACTTGCAATCTGTGCATCTAAAAATTGGCCAGTATTCGGAATATGTGTATGTAAGAAACCCAAGCAACTCAACAGGAAGAAAACAACCAACCTATGGGAAAAGAACCTGAAAAAATATTTTAAAAAAAAACCTTAAAAAATGGCTAATTGGTACATGAATAAAATGATGTACATCACTGCTATTGTTTAAATATAGTTTGTTCCCAACTAAAACTTATGGTGGCATTTTGGTGCCCCAATAAGGCAGTTTGAGGAGGTGATATTTAAAGAAGTGATTAGGTCATTAAAATTGATTAATGTCTTTCTCCAGAGACCAGGTTAATTCTCTCAGGAATGGATGAGTTCCTGCCAGAGCAAGTTGTTATATAAAGTGAGGTTGCCTCTGGTGTCCTGCCCTTCTGTTTTTACCAACATGCCTCATTCTCATTTTGTTCTTCATTCATGTTTTGATACAGCACGAGGGCCTCACTAGAAACTGCCAGATGCAGTCACCCAATCTTAATCTTCCCAGCCTACTGAACCATGAGCTATATAAACATCTTTTCTTTATGAATTACCCAGTTGCAGGTATTCTGTTATAGCAACATAAAACAAACTAATCTATTCATTAGAAAAATGTGAATTAAAACCACAATGAGATATAACTCACATCTGTTAGAATGGCTAAAATCAGAGAGACAAAAGATAAGAAGTGTTAGCAAGGATGTGGAGAAAAGAGAAGACTTGTACACCATTGGTGGAAATGTACATTAGTAAAACCAATGTGGAAACAGTACTGAAGTTCTTTAAAAGATTTAAAGTAGAACTAGTTATGATTCAACAATCCCATCTCTGGGTGTGTTTTCAAAGGAAATGAAGTCCGTGTCTCAAAGACATTTCTACAAGAGATGAGGCAGCTTGTTCATTGCAGCATTAACAATAGCCAAAACAATAGGTCTTGTTTGAGCTCTAAACCCTAACAAAGAATTGTAGTTGCTGGATTAAAGCATAGGAAATACACATGTCTTCAAAATAATTAAAGAGTTTACTGCAGGACTTAGCTAATTTGATAAATTTTCTTGGTCTAGCCAGTGTTGCACACACTAATTCCAGCAGGATTTCAGAAGACTCCCTAACAAGTTCATACAAACGCAACTTATAGGGCTCAGCCCTGAGAAATTAGAATTCAAAACATCTTGGGGGGGGGGTCTAAATTCTTTTTGTGTAATTAATCTATTTTTTTTTCAAGATTCTGGTTATTTTTGCTAACTGGCTATTCGGGTAAGCACTGTATAGACTCTTTAATCAGCTCCGGGGACTCATTTACTAGAATATATATCCTAATTAACATAGCAGGACTCCTACTGGGTGGTTTGCCTAGTTCTTCCTCCTATCATATCCCTTACATGAACTAGAGATGTGAATGTGTATTTTTGTTGGGAGCCAGAGGTGGTAATTCATTAATCCACTGACTCCTCCCAGGGTGTAACACTTATTTTGAGCAGCACTTTATTCAAGATAGAAATATCCTGAGGACCCAATAAAAACCTCTATGTCTTCAGAGGGAAAAAATGATTTCACTGGCAAGATGAAATGCATTTTCACCTGCCTAAGAGATATTTAGCAGTGCAATTAAGAAAGAAATGGTGACACAAAAGAGGCACCTACTCCGTTTGGTTAGTTGTAGGAGGTAATGATTCAATAAGTAAGTAGAGTGTGCTTTAAGGCATGTGGTGAAGTTCACTCTCAGGCTTTTGGAGTCCTGAGGATGAACTTGCTTCAGAAAGGAAGTGATCTGTAAATTGGGCCTTTAATGGTGGTATCTATGAGAAAGAATGAGGTTTATCTTTAAATTCTGTATTAAAAATATAGATGCTATTAATGGTTGAATGTTTTATCTGAAGTCAAGTAAAAAATCCTGCCTTGAAATAGAAAATAGAACTGAAGAATTTAAGCCTCCTAAATTTTCCAATAATTCCACTCATATTAATATGAATCATGGTTAATGAGATTTTTTTTAATTAGAAAAACTAGAGGGGAAAATGTTCCTTTTTAATTGGTACTAAGATATGAAAGTCTTTGGAAAATACAAAAGATTTCCCAGTATTAATTTGCTTTTACTGTCTAAAAGTTAATAATAGCTATATTGCTTGTTTTCGTTATGAAAACCTTAAGAAGAAAATGATGGTACCAGGTTTTTTCCTTCTAAATACATTATAAGGAAACATGATATGTTTTATTGAATGAAGACATGCAAGGAAAACCCATTCATCCCTCTGTTTGCTACTAAATTTCCTTTTCAAAGAAACTTTTCAGGAATCTCGGAACTTTTGTAGGTGAGTTGCACAGTAGGCTTTGAACTAAAAAAGAAACAAGGAGACAATCTCGTTACTATAGAAGATGACAACATGTCTGTAATGAGTACAATCACCTTAGATTTCTCGCACTAATACAAAGCTTGCAGGAGTCCCAAAGATTTCACTCAATGTTATTTTTATTTCTACTCTCCAAGTTAATTTGACTCTGTTGAAGTTTTCTGTCATATTTTTTGGTATCTCCCTTCTCAGCTTAATGCTCTCTGGAACTCTTTACCTTCACACTCTTTCCATTTTTCAATTTAGTCAATACTTGGTTTTCTATTCTCTCCCTCGGTGATTTTTTTAAAACCTGTGTTCAGCTAGCCAGAGATTAAATTTTGGCTTAGTTCATAC
Source organism: Perodicticus potto (assembly GCA_963574655.1). Lineage (NCBI taxonomy): Eukaryota > Metazoa > Chordata > Mammalia > Primates > Lorisidae > Perodicticus > Perodicticus potto. The sequence continues at coordinate 4,414 of CAUYRH010019861.1, read as the reverse complement.
CCTCTCTCACCATTCAAGCACTTTGATATAAACTGAATGCTACCAGCCACGGGGAAACCACATTTGCTAAAGTATTTTTTCCCCATAGATTGGTGTGCCTTATGTTAAGATTACTTAAATACTTCCTAAATACCCTCCCACCTCACGTTCTCCTGTGGATATGCTATCCATCATTCAGACCTCCTTTGTAACACTACCCTTAAGCACTTTGGACTTCACTGCCCCTCCAGCAGGGTGGACACTTGTACATTTCAGGTATCTCATTAGACTTCATGATGTCGGCAATTTGGACTCCACATAAACATTGCTTTTTATATGCTATGTTGGTGAAGCTATATTATTGGCTTCCTCAGTTTGCAGACTAGGAACCTGAGGCTAAGTGAGCAGCCTCAAATCATCAGGTTAGAAAGTGGGATATGCAACATTTAAACTCAAATGTTCTAAATCCAAGTCATGTATTATTTCTTTGATGCTGAAACGATGTATGCTCCATTAAGTGTTTTATTTGTTTTTATTTTATATCAAATTAGAATATAAGTTCTTTGACAGGAGTTAGTATGTCATAATTAATCCAGAAAAAAGTATAGACATTTGGCACATTTCTTGTAACTTTATGCTGATTGGTTAACTGGTTATTTAATAGAAATTATTCTTGCATTTTACTTGTATAGTATAATCTCCCTTTTCTCTATTTTTTTTTCAGTAGAAGTTATACTTTTGTTGTATTTTGCAGTCTAGGAAGAGCAAAACATTTACTTCTTTTCCCCAAATATGATAGACAAGGTCAATATTTTTGTTCGGCTTAAAGCTTTAGCGTATGATTTAAGATATGTCCTGAGCTATCTTGGAAAACCACTTAGGAAGATTAGACCAGTAGATGGCTCTCTAATTCCTAAATTATAAAGAAGGGAGCTAATATATTTGACTTCTGGTGAACAGATTTGATTTGATTGCACCAATGACAGGAATAAACTTCATGCAGACTCACTGAAACTTTATGCTGCTTTGTCATGTAGCTTAAAATGGGAAAGCTATTCTTGACCCTCCTTGTCCTTGACAAGTTTCAGAGACTGCTGTAGAAATCAGTACCAGCAAGCAAGACAATTTGTTCGACTCTGAATAGAACACGGGCTTCATGGGGAGAGTGACTTCTTCCCTGGGGTTTAAGTTACCAGGAGAACCAGAACTAATAGCAAAAAATGGACACTGTTCTCATCCTCAGGTGGTGGGTGGCAAGTTGTCTTTCTGAGTGGGAAGTCTGAATAAAACAGCAAACGTGTAGGAACTATTCATGTTTATTAAGACAGAATGCGGGGAATTTAGAAACATAGGATACAGAAAAAGATAGTATTCCAATTTATTCTTACCAGATAGCATTACGCTTTTTGTGTTTGGAAACAAAAATCTTGCTTGTACTGTATCACATCATACCTTTGTTTAATTCTTAATAAACTGTTCACTTGTTAAAAAAAAATCTTGAAAGCGAAGAAAATGGTTTTAAAGTATGCAATGAATTCTATTTCAGCATTAAGAAGAAAGAAAAGAAAGATTCCACTTTCAGCATCCACGTGAATGTGTCTGTACACACGTGTGGAGAGCATAGTTCCATACCGTAAAGACACTTTCCCCCCGGGTCAGGAAGTGTTTTATGACAGCTTTATGACAGGTTGTACACTCAACTGTTCTTTTTCGGAAGCTAAGTTAAAAAATCTTCAAAATACATCCAGCAGAAGATAAATATGTGTCCCGTCAGAACTCCTGGGTTGAGGTATGGTTCATTTCAGTACTACCTTTTTCCAGTGCTGACAGGGGCAGCCCGGGATGCTGTCTCCAGGAGAATCTGCCTCCGCAGGTGCAGAGTTTCTGAGTGTGGTCTGTCATGGACGGAGTCTGGAATTTGTGCACAGCTCTGAGTTTCATGGTAACCTGATGCTCTTTTGAAGAATTGTGAACACATATGACTCGAAAGAAATTAGCATTATAGGCTTTTGAGGTTTGGAGGGGTGTAGCCAGCTAGCCATTCTTATAGATAATCATAGGGGCAAGGACACAGTGGTGCTCTCTCATGTAGCTGACCAACCTCATACGGTTTGGGTCCAGTCAGACCGATCAACAGTAAGCCATCCTCAATTATTTCCATGCAGTTTGAGGTTCTGAAATGTGCTAGGTCTGTCTAGGATAAAGGAAGCTGAATTTAAACAAGAGCAGACACGGAAGGGTATAAAGATACCCAGCATTCAGCAGAGCTCAAACAGCTCAGCTTTCCTGGCCTGAGATTCCAAACAGGTCTTGGATTTGGCTCCCTTAACCACTGGTTTTTATGGGCACAGGAATAAACCACTGTGTGCATCAATTTGTCAAATTGCAAATCCCTGCAATATGAAAATGAATAGTACTTATCTCAAATAAAATATTCTGTAGGAAACTGAAAGTGCCAATATAGTAATAGCTACCAGAAAGCCTTCAATTCTTTGAAGGAAAAAGTATCTCTATTTTTATGTTTATGTTACTTTTTACAATTGTCATCTCGATCACATTCAAGCTAATGAGTTGAAAAATCCCACATTTTGAGGTCTCCTGATTATTTCTGTAACAGAGGATTTGAGAAACATCTGTTGAATTTTCAGAACACCTTATATTGTGTACATAAAGTCATGTATTTTTTGTTGGGACTACCCTGGATACTCAGGGTTCATTGAAAATAGTTCAGACAAACAATAAAGTGATTATTATTCTCTTTAACGTGGAGTATACCTAAGCAGAAACTAAGATGGTATGACAGGTATGAGAGTATGAGAAAGAAGCACATTTGTTCGTTTTCTATTTTTTAACAACTCAAAGTGCAAAGCATAATAGTCCTTTTTCATTGGTTGTACTACTGAAAATGACTCCCTTCCCAGGAGTGGGCCTAGCAGGTGACAGTAAGCTGATGCAGCATCATCTTTAAAAATGCCCTTCTAGACGGTCTGTATTTCATGACTAAACTCAAAGCCCAGATACATGGGCATGAAGTAGCTCACATTCTAAAGAAGGAGACGCCGAAAACGAAGGCCCCGTATCTCCCTCAGCACTTTGCTCTGCTGCCTTAATTCTTATGCTAGCCTGTACTCTCCCAGACTTTACGAGGGAAAGAAAAGTATAAAGAAGATCTTCAGATTTAAGAACCATTCAACTGAAGAGGGCCAAGTCCTTCCCTCTGATCTCTGTGTAAAAGGAATGCTAACTACCCCTGATATCCAGGGAGGATGGCACCAAGAGGATCATTCATAAATATGAAGGATTTCTGAAAGGAAGGAAGAGTCTTATTTCCTTCCCAGATTGGACGTAAGTTTATTTTTTTCTGCATCTCCCTGATCTATAGAAAAGAGATGTGGAAAGAGATACCTGAGCAAGGGAGGGGCCAGCCAGGAAGGAGACAATCTTTACCCTTTTGTTTTGGCCTAGAAGGTTGAGTGTCCTCTGGGGTTCAATGTGCGCTATCACTGATTGCTGTGGTTAGACTGTGTTGCCTCAAAATCCAGGTGCTGCCAATATGATACTATTAAGAAGTTGGACCTTTGGGCAGTGCCTGTGGCTCAAAGGAGTAGGGTGCCAGCCCCATATGCCAGAGGTGGTGGGTTCAAACCCAGCCCCGGCCAAAAACTGCAAAAAAAAGGAAAAAAAAAGAAGTAGGACCTTTAAGAATTTATTAAGGCATGAGAGCTTCTCCCTCCTTAATGGAATTAAGACCTCTTTAAAAAAAGGCTTCACATTATGTTACGTTAATTTGCCCTTCATTTGCCATGTGAGGATGTAGCAAGAAGTTCCTCATCAGAACAAATACTGGTGCCATGATCTTAGAATTTCCACCCTCCAGGACTGTAAGGAAGACCTTTCTGTTTTTATAAATTACTTTTGTGTTATTCTGTTGTAGCAGCACAGATGCTACAGATCTAAGATACAGACAGCCCAGCATCTGCCCCGTGGCTGCTAACTTACCCACAAGGCTTCCTACCTGGGGTGATGAATAACTGCTGGCTGGCTAACTCACCCAAAGGCTGTGGGTCATCACACTCAGGGAAGGAACTGAGGGCTGGATCAGGCTGGGGGAACTCTGCCACAAAAGGTCTTACCCAAGGCTCGGCGCCTGTGGCTCAACGGGCTAAGGTGCCAGCCACGTACACCTGAGCTGGCGGGTTCGAATCCAGTCTGGGCCCGCCAAACAACAATGATGGCAACCTAAAAATGGCCACGCGTTGTGGCGGGTGCCTATAGTCCCAGCTACTTGGGAGGCGGAGGCAGGAGACTCGCTTGAGCCCAGGAATTGGAGGTTGCTGTGAGCTGGGATGCCATGGCACTCTATCCAGGGTGACAGCTTAAGGCTCTGTCTCAAAAACAAACAAACAAACAAAAAAGGTCTTACCCAAGAGCTTCC
>CAUYRH010019860.1:0-56402 GCA_963574655.1 Perodicticus potto | reverse complement strand
CTGACAAGTATATGAAAAGATGCTCAACACCACTAATCAGCAGGGAAATGAAACCTGATGAGATACTTACTACCTTACCCCTGTTAGGATGGCTGTTACCAAAACATAAAAGTCAGGTGTTGGACAGGATGTGGATAAATCAGAGAGTCCTTGCACACTGCTGGTGGGGATTCAAAATGGCGCACTCTCTGTGGAAGACAGTATAGAGATTCCTCAAAAAAATAAAAGTAGCACCTGTGGCTCAGTGAGTAGGGCGCCAGCCCCATATACCGAAGGTGGTGGGTTCAAACCCGGCCTTGGCCGAACTGCAAAACAGAAAAATAGCCGGGCGTTGTGGCGGGCACCTGTAGTCCCAGCTACTCGGGAGGCTGAGGCAAAGAATCGCCTAAGCCCAGGAGTTGGAGGTTGCTGTGAGCTGTGTGATGCCACGGCACTCTACTGAGGGCGATAAAGTGAGACTCTGTCTCTACAAAAAAAATTAAAAAATAAATAAATAAAAATAGAATTATCATATAATCCAGAAATCCCATTGTGGGGAATTTATTCAAAAAACTTGAAATCACGATCTTGAAGAGATATTAGCACTCATTGTAACATTATGCACAATAGCCAAGATGTAGAAACAGCCTAAATGTTATTCGATGGATGAATGGATAAAGAAAGTGTGCTGTCTACATAAAACGGAATATTATGCAGACTTAAAAAAGAAAGAAATGCTGTAATATGCAATAGAATGGATAAAACAAGAACATTATGCAAAATGAAGTAAGCCAGTCATAGAAGGGTAAATACTACATAATTTCATTTGTATGAGATATTTAAAATAATCAAATTTGCAAAACAGGCAATGTGGCTTGGGTCTGTAATACTAGCACTCTGGGAGGCCGAGGGGGGGTGGACTGCCTGACCTCGGGAGGTCGTGACTAGCCTGAGCCAGAGCGAGACCTCGTCTCTAAAAATAGTTGGGTGTTGTGGTGGGCACCTGTAGTCCCAGCCTCTAGGGAGGCTGAAGGGAGAGAATCGCTTGAGCCCCAAAATTTGAGGATGCTGTGAGCTGTGATGCCATGACCCTCTACCAAGGGCAACAAAGTGAGACTCTGTCTCCAAAAAATAAATAAATAAATAAGTAAAATAAAATAAAATAATCAAACTCAAGGAATCAGAGAGTAGAATGTTGCCAAGGGGTAGGGATGTGGGAATGGTTTGTTATTACATAACATGCATCATGTTTCGGCTGCAAAATGAACAAGTTCTGGGGATCTGCTGTGCAACACTGTCCCTATAGTTAACACTACGGTGTTGTACACTTAAAAACTTGCTAAATGGGTAAATCTCACGTTAAATGTTCTTTCTTATCTTGTTAAAATACAACTTTTTTGAGACAAAGTCTCACTCTGTTGCCCAGGCTAGAGTCATGTTGTTAGTCTAGATCACAGCAACTTCAAACTTCTGGGCTCAAAGGATCTTTCTCCCTCCCGAGGGAGGTGGGATTACAAGTGCACACCATCATACCCAGACAATTTTTCTATTTTTAGTAGAGATGGGGTCTTGCTTTGCTCAGGCTGGTCTCCAACTCCAGACCTCAATCAGTCCTCCTGCCCCAGCCTCCCAGAGTGCTAGGATTACAGCCATGAGCCCCTGCACCTGCCCTAAAATAAAATTTTTTTAAATTATGCTTTTTCTTCAATCCATTTTGAAGTTTCTACTCATAACCAGATTTTGTTGAAATTCAAAGGACAGATTCTGCCCTCAAAGATGTTACAGTCTTACCAGAGAGACATTTAAAGAATTTTAAAAAACATAACAAGGTAGACTGACTAAACAGTCAGTAGCAGTGAAACTGACAACTGCTTTTCCTTCTGCAGAGTTTCACATAATTCTAATCTACACTGTCACTTCACTTCCCAATTCCAATTGACATCCATTGGATGTACATTTTGGGTTGATGCCGAAGGACATTTAAAAATAGTTCAGTGCTGAGCATAAGCTAAATATATTCCCATAATTCCTATGCTAATCAATTATTTATCCCTTACAAATGCTAAGATCGAAAATGAAGAAAGTTGTATATTTCAGCTTGACAGGAGGCCTTGGGAGACTAACAGAAATAAAAAATTTTCAAGTCTAAAGTAAAATAAGTAAAAATGAGCTTCCCAACTCAATTATACCTTAACTCTTTATCTAATTTTTTTTTTTTTTTTTTGAGACAGAGCCTCAAGCTATCGTCCTGGGTGGGTAGAATGCCATGGCATCATAGCTCACAGCAACCTCCAACTCTTGGGCTTAAGCAATTCCCTTGCCTCAGCCTCCCGAGTAGCTGGGACTTACAGGTGCCTGCCACAACGCCTAGCTATTTTTTGGTTGTAGTTGTCAGTGTTTGGCAAGCCCGGCCCAGATTCAAACCCACCAGCTCTGGGTGTATGTGGCTGGCACCTTAGCCACTTGAGCTACAGGCGCCGAGCTGAACTCTTATCTAATATTGTATTCTAATACTCAAAGAATTTTTCACCACCAGTAGTTAAAAATAAATGCATAAATTATGAGAAATTTATCGTATATAGGAATGTTATACTCTTTTTTTTTTTTTTTTTTGCAATTTTTGGCCGGGGCTGGATTTGAACCCGCCATCTCTGGCAAATTGGGCTGGTGCCCTACTCCTTTGAGCCACAGGTGCTGCCCTGGCATGTTATACTCTTTTAGCATGAGCGTCATTGGGATTCTCTAATGTAACTGGCAAATATATTGTGATATTTGTCACACTTTACTTCTCATTTTTGTTTTATTACAAAAGGTAATAAATTACCACTTTAATTAATTAATTAATTTATTTATTTATTGAGACAGAGTCTCACTCTGTCCCCTAAGTAGAGTGCTATGCATCATAGCTCACAGTAACCTCAAATTCTTGGGCTTAAGTGATCCTCTTGCATCAGCCTCCCCAGTAGCTGGGACTACAAGCATGCACCACAACTCCTGGCTAGTTTTTCCTATTTTTAGTAGAGACGGAGCCTCACTCTTGCTCAGGTTGATTTTTAACTCCTGAACTTAAGCAATACCCCTGCCTCAGCCTCCCAGAGTGCTAGAATTACAGGCATAAGCCACCACACCAACCTTAAATTACTGTTTTAAATAGATCTTTCTATTCCTAAACTTCCCATATTTGTATACATGCATTTTTGAATAGAATTTACATTTTTGTGTATGTATATATTTTAGAGACAGGGTCTCACTCTGTTGCCCAGGCAGAGGCAGGATCAAAGCTCGCTGCAGCCTCAAACTCTTAAAGTCAAGTGATTCTTCTTACTCAGCCTCCCAAGTAGCTAGGACTACAGACAGGCCTACACCCAGCTAGTTTAAAATAAAAATATATATATATATATATGTGTGTATATATATATATACACATATATATATACATAATATATATACATATATACACACACATATATATATACACACATATATATATACATATATACATATATATATATATATATATACTGGAGACAGAGTTTCAGTTTATCACCCTTGGTAGAGTGCTGTGACATCACAGCTCACAGCAACCTCCTTTATTGTCCCATTGTAGTTTACACCCAGAGTAGTGCCAGAACTCTTAATTCATATCCCAACAGGAAACAACTGTATTAACTAGACTATGGTACTTAAGTGCTAAGCACTATTTGCCTTTAGTAAACAGCACTCATTTCCAGAGTTACTCAGGGCAATGCCTTGTCCTCCCACACCAAGCACGAGGTTGTTTTATACATCATAATTTAGTTGGATTCTCTCCTCGTCGTGTTCATTTGTAGAATCTTCTAACCTCATTGCTTTTTTTCGGATCTTCTTGAATGCCTTCTAATTTTCTATGGAAAGCTGGGCACGATGTTCTGAGTGGCAGGAACTGAGGTAAGCAAGCCCTAAGTGTGAGATTTTATGTTGATCTGGCTAAGAACTGGCTGTGTTTAATGCTTGCTCTAGCACAGGTCACGAGTCTTTAACTTCCTTCGCTGTCCTTGTTTTTCTCTTCCTTGCTGTCTTTGAGTTTCCCTAGAGACTCCCTCTTAAGGTTCATTTCTTACAGCTTTCCATCTGTATCCGCTGTTGTTATCCTAGAGCCTATAGATGCGGTGATAAAGTGTGCGCAGGGGGGAAACTTTCTATAATCTTATGATTAAACCTTAGTCTTTCAGTGGGACTGTGTCCCTAGGCTGTGACATTCCCAGTGTTTCTCTGCTTCTACCCTCACTTAGTGAGCCAGGAAAGCCCCCAGAGGGGCTGGAGTGTAGGAGCAGCTCTGGGAATATTCACTGTTGTTACTTTCCACTCCCCCTGCCCGAAACTGGAGTGCCTGTTTCTCAGCTCCTCACTGTGAGAATTTGGTAAGATTCTGGAGGTAAAACCCAGGAGTCCTCTAAGACTGTAGCCCTTGGAGTTTGTCGCTCTCCTGCCAATCCCAGTTGGCCTCCAGCAATTTGTCAAAATGACTGGATGTTCCTGCTGGTCTGGGGCTCCAGCAGCTTCTTGTCGGGTGAGCAGATCTGCCACTCCCCAGATTGTCCTGTCCCTCCAGACTTGGGGCTGGCACTTCCCCCAAGACATTGGTTTTGTCATGGCTGTAGGAGAAGTCTCTGATTTTCAACTGGTTCAGCTTTTTTCTTATTTAAGGACAGGAGTGATGACTGAGGTCCCTGTATGTCAGAGCTGAAAGCAGAAGGCACACATGCATTTTAAAAGCTAGATGGCCACTACCTAGAAGCCCCCTGGGAAACAGCTGAAAGGAGTGAGTTGGGAGTTGAGAGTTAGGACAGCAGAGCTCGGACTCTGAGATTTGGCTGGAGTCCAAGCCCGACCTGAACGCCTGTCCTTGAGCAGCCAGATGTGAAAGAAAGAGCCTTGAAGCCCCTGAGGAGCCACATCCTTTCTCTACCTGCAGACCAGGTCACACTAAAACACAGCAGCCAAACAAAAGGGACAAGGACAACAGAGTGTGTTTTGTGTGTTGGTTTTGTAGGTTTTGTTTTTGTTTGTTTTTTGCTACAAGTAAAAGAGGAGCAAACTCAAGTTGGCTTGGCTTCTATAACTGAAAGCCCTGGCTAGATGCAGGTGATCTCACCTCTGTGGCTCCAGGGACACTGCCAGACCCACTTTCTTTCCCCATCGCTGCCTTCAGCGGTGCTGGTGTCTGCCCTGGAGCCATGGGGTGCTGCCCTCAGTCCAGCCCCAAGAGGGTTTCCCTGTGGTCATACCTGCCGAGGTTACAGATCCCCCACCCTCCTCCCACACCGTGTCTGCCGCTTGCTTTTTCACTGAACAATATTTGTCCATGATCTTTTTCTTATCCGTATACAGCTCTACCTTCCAGTGACTGCCGTGTTCCTCCAGGCTGGGCTCTGTTTACAGACATTCGATTGCCGGACCTCTTCTCTATTACAAGCATCAACACACCTCTTGGCACAACTTGTTTATGTGTGTGCCAGTATTTCTGATGGATGGCTTCTTAGCGAGGCATTGAGGGGTCTGAGAAAGGGTCTATTGAAACCTTTTAGAAATAAAGACTTGACAGTAACGAATCTGTTTTGTCAGCCAGCTCTCATTTCTCCATCTTATTTGCAAACCATCAAGTGCTTGGTTTAATGAAAATATATCATGTCTGTGGTATGAGGGACTTACGCATTCTTAGAGAATTATCTTCTTTGGGCCCTATTCTCTTTTAAATTATCTACCCACAAGGTTTTAGCTATTTTTTTTCTTCTCTGAAATTCTGCTATTCTTAGGGCTAGAACATATCTGACCGGACCGCATGTTTCCTCTAAGATGACGTGGTCACCTTCCGCAGCCACTCGGAATAATTTTTACATAGCAGTTCCTCTCCTTTAACATTCTTTTCAGCAATTTTTTTTTTTTTTTTTTTTTTAGACAGAGTCTCACTCTGTCGCCCTCAGTAGAGTGCTGTGATGTCACAGTTCACAGCAACCTGCAACTCTTGGGCTTGAGTGATTCTCTTGCCTCAGCTTCCCGAGTAGCTGGGACCACAGGCGCCCGCCACAACGCCCGGCTATTTTTTTTTTTTTTTGAGACAGAGCCTCAAGCTGTCACCCTGGATAGAGTGCCGTAGCATCACAGCTCACAGCAACCTCCAATTCCTGGGCTCAAGCGAGTCTCTTGCCTCCGCCTCCCAAGTAGCTGGGACTACAGGCACCCGCCACCATGCCAGGCCATTTTTTGGTTGCAGCCGTCATTGTTGTTTGGCGGGCCGGGGCTGGATTCGAACCCGCCAGCTCAGGTGTACGTGGCTGGCGCCTTAGCCGGTTGAGCCACAGGCGCCGAGCCGATAGTAGATTTTATTAATAAATTATCATTATGTATAAGAGAGCCATGTTCAACATTCTAGATGCCTCCCCTTATGAAGTCCATTTTCAATTATTCATCCAATAAATATTGATTGAGCATTACTATCCACCACACCCTACTTAAGTCCCTGGAGATAAAACAGTGAGCAAAACATACGAAACCACCAGTTTTCATGGAGATAAAACTGAGAATGTGTAAGTTAATTAAATAAAATATATAATAATTCATATGTAGTAGTAGAAAATTACATAGTATTACTACATATAGTAAATAGATAGTAATCTATGTGGAGATAAATGTTATGGAGAAACCTAGAGCAGGGAAAGCATATGGAGGTAAATTTCAGTATGTTGGTTATGGAATGTATCATTGAGAAGGTGCCCTTTAAGTAGAGTCCTGAGCTAGTGAGGGACTTATTCTCTAAAATGTGGGAAATAATACATGGTATTCTAGGCGGAGGTGAGGCAAGTGAGTGGGCAGAATGAATGAAGTGTGCCTGCCTGTGTTTGAGAAAGAATATGTGGTAATCCCAGCAGAGGTATATGAAGGAGAGCAGGAACAGTAGGATAGGACAGTCACTCCTGGATGGTAGATGCTAAATCACGTATTGCCTTCTAGGCCAATGAAGGATTCTAGTTTTCACTATGTGAAGTGGAAAGTATGGAAAGTATATGACTGGATGTATGTTATAATAGTATCCCTCCTGTTGATTGCAATGATGATTTCATGAATATATTCAAATGGCAAATCTTATCAAAATGAACACTTTATTTTTATTTATGTAGAGACAGAGTCTCACTTTATCACCCTTGGCGGGGTGCCATGGCATCACACAGCTCACAGCAACCTCCAACTCCTGGGCTTAGGTGATTCTCTTGCCTCAGCCTCCCAAGCAGCTGGGACCACAGGCACCCGCCACAACGCCCGGCTAAAAATGAACACTTTAAATATATGTTGTTTTTAAATCTTAATTTTGCTTCAACAAAGTCTGTTTAAAAGAATTCTTCTGGTGACAATGGTGAGAATAGAGTCCAAGGGACAAGGCAAAGGCAGGGAGACATGTCAGGGGCCACTGGAATGAGAGAGTTATGAGAACATGTTGCCTTGGGCCAACGTGGTATTGGGAAAATGGTGAGAAGTGAGCAAGTGCTGGATAGATTTTGCAGCTGTTGCACACAGTATTTGCTAATGAGTAGATGTGCAACGTGAAAGAAGGGAGTATGGAAAATGATCAAGGTTTTGGATATAAACAACTATGAAGATGAGTTGCTTTTTACTTAAGAAGCAAAATCTTAAGAGGGAAGCAGGTTTGGCTATGGAGTGATAGGAGAACAGCTTCAGAAGTGTTATGAGTGAGATTCCAATTAAAAATCCAAGCGAAGCTGTCAAACATGTTCGGTGGAACAGTCTGGGCTGGGAATATGAATTTCGACTTACCTATCTGTATTTATATATCTATATCTAGATCAATATTTCTGTATATCTATATTTATGTATAATGTTTAAGTGTATAAATGTGTATTGTGCAGTATTACTTAGAGAAAGAGTAGACAGCGGAAGAGGGACAAAAACGCTGAGCCATGGGAGCATTCCCATAGTTTGAAGTTAGAGAGATGAAATAGTATCAGAAAAAAAAAAGCTATAGAGAATAGAAAGAGTAGATGGAAAAGAAGGGAAATAGAGTGATTAACCATGTGTTACTGTTACTATACAAAGCAATGTGAATGCTGAGAAACTCTTTCACAACTGAAGTAACGTTAAAGTCAGACAGTTGAGAGTGAAAATCTCATTAAAGAAGATTTAACAGAGAAGAAAATGTAATGAGAGAAACTGGAAATAGTGAATAAAGACTACTTCTTTCCAATCTTTTTCTTCAAAGGAGTGAAGAAAATTATGACATTAACTGGAGAAGGAAATGAGCCAAACAATTTGTTTAAGGTGGGGACAAACAGCATATTTCTATGTTAATGAATCTCTAGGCTAAATGAATTTAGAGGTAAAAATAATTAGGGAGAATTACTGGAATGATGTCCTTAAATTAGCAAAAAAAATTGTGATCAAGTTCACAAACACAGGAATTGCTCCTAAGTAGCATGTGGATTGCTTATCCAAAGGAAGCAGGTAGAATGTATGGCTACAAATGAAGGTAACTGGAGAGATATGGTTGCTAGTTCTAAAAATCCCTATCCTATAGTTGGAGAAAGAGGAGCAATTATGAAATAGTATTTTAAAGGTGGAAGAGTGAATGAACGAGGGATGGACAATGATCACTTCATAACATTGGGAAGTATTGTAAGGTCATAATAACGGGTATAAAAGGAGACCAGCCAACACAGTACCATCATTTTTTTTTTTTTTTTTTTTGCTATAGCCATAACAAGAAACATGAATAGTTATAGGGTAGGAAGAGAATTAGATCCAGAAAGGATTTTGGCTTAGTGAAAATGTAAAACTGTGTTAATAGGGAAATGAATTACTTCTGTAATATTAAAAGTTGGATATATTCTAATAAAGATGATTCTTAATGTTACTACTGATGTTTATATATGTAACAAACACAATGCTCAGTGAAAACCACCGCGATGTATAAATTCAGGATTACAGATTCTATTTGTTTTGGAGCAAATATAAACTTTAATATAATTCTTATCATATACCTAAAATGTATGCAAAATACTTACATTTTAATTTCAGTTAAGACAGAGTATATCTTTCATTTCAAATACTAGAAATATGTCTGAAATTTACCACATAATGTAAAAATTTAGCCGCTAAATTTGGCCATTAACATTTACTGAACTCTTACTATTTTTCAAATGCTGTTTTCAGTGCTTTACAAGAATTTTCTCTCTCAAAGTACTCAACACTCTAAAAAAGAAGCTGAAAATATTCCCATTTTTCATATGAAAGCCCAGCGAGGACTAATACAAGGTCGCATATCATACATATTGCAAGAATTTATATGCAAATATTTATGTACATAATATCCATTTAAAAATATTACAAGTGTACTTTGTGAAATAAGATTAAGTCATTTGGATTTTTGGTATTTGTTAGGTAAAAAGAAAATTCCAATTTAACTCAGATGAAAAGTCTTTACTTTAGGGAAATTCAGATCATGGCCCAAAGAGGGTAGGGAAGAAATAGGAGATAGAAAATAAAATATATGGTTAAAAAGATATTGGCAATTTTTTTTTTAGAGTTTCTTTATAACCTGACAGAAAAATATTAAAGAGAAAGCTTTCTTATCCACATTTACATATGAACACTCATAACATACTTGTGACAGGCATAATGTTCTCAGAAGCACACGAGGGTATGGATAAGTGTGTGTATATGTATGTGTACCTTTCCTACTCTCGTCATACATCATAGAAAAATACACTTGCAGGTTTTTGTGTTTTATTTGTTTGTTATGAGACAGAGTCTCACTTGTTGCCCTAGGTAGAGTGCGGTGGCATGATAGCTCAAAGCAACCTCAAACTCTTGGGCTGAAGCGATCCTCTTGCTTCATCCTCACAAGAGGCTGAGACTGCAGGCACCTGCCACAGTGCCTGGCTAGTTTTTCTATTTTGAGTAGAGATGGGATCTTGTTCTTGCTCAGGCTGATGTCAAATGCCTGCGCTTAGAAAATCCATTCACCTTGGCCTCCCAAAGTTCTGGAATTATAAGCATGAGCCACCATACCAGACCATACATAAGTAATTTTATCCAAAAGATAACTAAAATGTTAATTTATATGTACTTATTTACAAGTAATATATATTTCATGTTATTAAAATGTTTTATGCATTTATTTCATTATTTATTTGTTCTATTATTGAATTATAGCAAATATATTCATTGTCCTTTATGTTCTGCATGAGAAATAAAGTTTAAATACTTGAGCAGTTTGTAAAATTTCTAGTAAATGCAACCTTTGTATAAGTGATGTTAAAAGGCAAAAACAAGCAAGTTGACAACATGGGTGATAATAAAATATATATATAGGGTTAGCCTGACATATTATAATATTTCATTACTTCACTTAAATAAAAAATAAAAATGATTTATCCAAGCTAGTGTGGTTTCTTGAAAACAAGATAAATACTTAAGCTGACAGTTATCAAATGGTTATTTTGTTATTAAATGGTTTCTGATTAGGATATTTAATGCATAATGCACATTAATTTGAGCTTTGTTTTTTAACTATTTGTAGTGATGGAAATACAGCTATATAAAAAAGAATTCCTGACTTACAGGAGACCATTTTTTACAGAAAGGAAATAAGTTTGAATATTACAGGAAATCACATTCTGCCAAAAAAGAACACATGATATTAGTAGGAAAGACCATAGAATGAGTACCTGACCCAGATTTCTGTGAATGTGTGTGTATGTGTTGATATTAAAGAATATTTCAGTTTTGCAAAAGAGTTGAGAGGGAGAAAAATTTTAATGATGAGTAGCAATTAGCAAAGTTGAGGTGGATTCTAGGCAGAAAGGAAATTGCAGAGAGAAATACTGTTATGACCTTGGTTGAAGGCAACAAGAGCTTCCACCTAGACTATTGCTATAGCCTCTTACCTGGTCTTTCTGATTTCTCTTCTGCTTCCTTAGGCCAGTTCTCAACACAGCAGCTCAGGTAACACAGTCACACAAGTAATACTTAGACTCCTGTCTTTCAAAATCTTCCCCAACTTTTGAAAGATCTTACAAGGCCCTCTGGGGCACCCCTTGCCTTACCTTATGGTTTTCCTTTCCTTGTTCATCACTCTATTCACACTGGTCTCTTTGCTTTTTTTTCTTAAACAGGGCAGGTAAAACACTCTTTATGGCGTATGGACTTGACGTTTTATCTGCTTTTTTCAAATGACTTCTTTATTTTCTTCAGTATGCCACAAAACTCCCATCATTGTTCTCTTTTCCCATGCTCTACTTGATTTTCCCATAGCATGTAGTGCTTAGTAATAAAGCATGTGATCCACTCATTCATTTTTATTTCCACATATCCTATCCCCAAAATTTTAAGCAACAGAATTATTATTTCCTGTTTTGATTACTCATGCATGTAGAGTTCCAGAAACAGGGTTTAGTACAGAATGGTAGTTCAATAAATATTTATTGAATATTTCAATGGAATTGAACGTTGTGTGGGAAAAGGTAGAGAGGAGTAGCCATGTGGCAGTCTGGAAACTTCTAACAGTTTAAAACTTCAAGAGTACAGTATATTAACTTGAAAATTGAGTTTGAAAAGAAATAACTCTAAAACCCATAAAAAAGTTATTCTGGCCTCCTAGGTCAAATAAAAGAAAACATACGGAGTAAGCAAATAAAATAGAAAACCTCCGGCTCTCATTAGAACATGAAAAATGCATGTCAGAAGAATAAACATTAGTGCTTTTATATAAAAAACTTGACTCATGGATGTAAAACTGACACATGAGCACAGCCACATAATAGCCTCAGTATCTCTAGTGCTTGCCAGAGAGAAATGTTTAAAATGTGAAACTCCCGCCCAACATTAAAAAAAAAAAATACCCTAAGGATAATTAAATGTTTATCCCCAAACAGAGGTATACAAACTTAGGAGTTTCTTATCCTTGGAGATTTTTGCAAAAGCGATTAGTATATGCCTGTTAAAATAAGTCTATTATATCCCTGCAGGACTCTTAATGTAATTATAATAACAAGTTATATATGATGTTATAACAGAAAAAAATTCCTCAATTTCCTGTGAGACAAAAAGATGAACAAAGAAAGCTTTTTGTCATACAGGTTTCTATTGAATAAGCTTCTGTCTATCTCCTCTCTCTCGTTCTCTCTTTCTCTCATATTTTTTCTATTGTAAATTAGAAATAAAGTTTAAATAGCTTAGAAGATTATTTTTTATAACCAAGAAGCCAGACAGGAGTATAATCTATTCTGAAATTCATGAGAAAATCCTTTAAAATGTCAGACAACAGTTAAAACATTTTATGATTAGGGCATATTTTAATTTTCTTAATGTCAAAACTCTGCTGTGGGAGAAGCTTATGCACACTCATTTGATATTCACATGAGCTGATATTAAAATGGAGCCACACTCTTAGAAGTATCGATATCAGGAGTTGAGAACATTTAGAAAAAATAGACCAGTCTGACCTTCAGGAAAGACAGTGCAGAATAAAATGAACCAGAAATAAAATCATTTTGAAATAATAAATAGCATAATTTCATTTAGTGGGAGCTGGGCAAAGGTGAATGAGGATTTTTCCTGGATGTTGCTCATTAAATACATCTCCATTCAATAAAAAGGACCAATCTGGGCTAAGTATTGGTAAGCATTGATAAGACGATTTTAAGTATAAGATGCTACTATTCTTTCAAATAAAGTAGGAGTGGGAATAAAAAGGTGTATGAACACTTCCAAGATCTAGAAAAGTGAAAATTTAGTGCCTTGAATATTTTAAAAATATTTTTAATGACATGTAACGTGCCAGGTGCTAACCAATAATTTTTTTTCTTTATTAAGAATAAAGAATTCTTGAATGAATTCATTGAATTCCTGAATGTCCTTTTTGTGTTGGACAATGTGCTGCATTCTGTAAATACAGGAGAGAAAGACAATAAAAATACAAATCAATATTTAATATTGCAGCAAATAGTGAACAGTATTATGAATAAGGGAAGCAAGCAGAACGTGGAAGTGAAATATGATAGGAGAAGCACTCTTTATGCTGGTGGTCACGAGCGTTACTGGGAAGATGGCCCATTACAGTGGCCCAAGAAATTTGCAAAGGCTTGTAAGCATACAGAGGGAGAGGTTTTGTGGAAGAGGTCAACAGCCTTCAGTGGAAAGATGATTTGCATATTTTCGAAAACTGGAAGTCCAGAGAGAAAAAGGCGGAATAGTGGTGAGTGGTGAGGTAAGGGCAGGAGGCACGTAGTTTCATGACACCACAGACCTCATAAGCCACTGGCAAAGGTAGGCTTTCTAGAAGAAAAGTCATGGGAAGGCGGTGCCTGTGACTCAGTGAGTAGGGCGTCAGCCCCATATACCAAGGGTGGTGGGTTTGAACCCGTCCCAGCCAAACTGCAACAAAAAAATAGCCGGGCGTTGTGGCGGGCGCCTGTAGTCCCAACTATTTGGGAGGCTGAGGCAAGAAAATCACCTAAGCCCAGGAGTTGGAGGTTGCTGTGAACTGTGATGTTACAGCACTCTACAGAGGGCAAGAAAGTGAAACTCTGTCTCAAAAAAAAAAAAAAAAAAAAAGAAAGAAAGAAAGAAAGAAAGAAAGAAAAGGAAAAGTCATAGGAGGACTTTGAGCATGACAGTGATGGAGTAATATAATCTGACTCACATTTTACAAAGCTGCAAAGAATAAGCACATGGTATCGGATAGTTTGTATTCTAACGGCTTTGACTATAAGGAAATGTACTTGATTGTGAATTAGTAACAGCAACTATCAGACAGAAAACCGTGCATGACTTTATATTGATATTACCATGAGCCAGTCTTTCTATATGAAACATAAAAGGTCAAAGTTAGCAGAGAAATCTCACTGTGTTTTGTACATACCATTTCACTCAAGAGAAGCTTTTGAATAAGACCTATTCAGAGAGGGCCTAAGAAACCCAACGATAACATACCCTGAATGACAAAAGGAAAAAAAATTTTAAAAGTTAAAGAATAGTAATATAATCGTGTATTGGTGGATGTCATTGTAACTGTTGAAATGTTAAAATGAAGCATATCAAAATATAGCAGCAAAATATCAAAAGCAAAAACCAAATGCAATGTCTAAAAAAATGAATAAAAATGCAGATAAATTAGACAATCATTGGCTAAGTTGATATAATTCATATATATGTCAAATCCTTTTTCTGAATCATCTGATATGTGCTCAGAAAATACTTTTCAAGTGGTAGCCAGATTTCTTGGAAAGACACTGATTTAGAGACTTCAGGGAACTTTAGTAACACACTAATCTCCATGGATGAATAGCAGCTCTCAGAATACCTCCCTTTAGAATCATATTACTTTTGGTGGTCCCTATGGCTCAAAAGAGTAGGGCACTGGCCCCATATGCTAAAGGTGGTGGGTTCAAACCCAGCCCTGGCCATAAACTGCAAAAAAAAAAAAAAACATGTTACTTTAATATTTTGTTCCTATCAGAACAAACAATTAGATAATGAGGATATTAGAAATATTTAAACTCAATTTCAATTGCTATACTTTTACAAGGAAAATTAAATTAAAAACAATGATTTTTGTTGAATTTTCATTAGATATGTTGGTATTGAGATTTTCTTTTTTTTAAATTTTCTCTATACATATGCATATGTTTATTTGGTTTCCACTTTTTGCCTTCACAAAATTAAAAAGGCTTGAAATTTAATGACAATAACAATGTTTAAGATAAGGACTAGAAACAAAAACCTCATAAAGAAAGAATGAAGATAAATACATTCAGAAAAGAAATCCGACAATTGCTGCATCAAAATATTAAGCAATAATAATAATAATAAAGCAAAGAAAGTAACATTCACATTGTCAGATAAGAGTGTTTGTCATAGAATGCTTTGACTCTGAGGTTGGGTATGGAGTCATCAGTTAACTTCTTATTTTTTTTCCAAAGTCTAAAAAAACAGACAACTAATATTTATAAATAAAAATAAAAGATAATGTCTAAAAGTAGATCATGCCAAGCCTTATAGACAATAGAAAAAGTAGAAATACTTCAAAACCATTTCACTTCATCTGGATAGAACTGATATCAAAATTGGAAAAAATATATTATTATAAAGGGAAATTTCCATTTATTGTTTTAGTTGTGTTTCTTTGCTTTCTGAGTTAAAAATGTTGAACTTCCCTTCAAAGCAATTTTGGAACTCTTTTTCTGAAATGGCCATCAGTATTGTCATCGTACAAGGCCTGACAATTATGTTTGCGAACTCATCCCAGAAAAAGTGCTTTGAATTGTGGACTAGGCACAGGCATTGGTGAACAGCTTTCCAAGGGGGGGACACTGAAGGTGACCATAGTGGTTTCTAACAATGAGGTGTAGCATGTTTTTCTAGGATGAGTTCACAAACTTTGTCTGACCTCATACGATGACAGCTCTGATGACCATTCCAGAGAGAGTTCCAAAATTGTTTTGAAGGGTGGAGTAGGGTTTGGTGTTGGTACTCCAAAGGGAGTACTTCAAAGGTGACCATAGTGACATTCAGCAGGGAGGTATGTAGCACCTTTTCTATGTCAAGTTTTTGAGCATAATTGTCCAACCTTGTATGCTTCTGATTCAATTTCCATTGGTACTCTTGCCTCCCTATTGAACATTTTATACATAGCAGTTAAAAAAATTATTAACTATTAACACTGGATTTTTAAGGTGTAAAATTTGGTGTTTTGATATATAGTATCCATGAATCTGTCACCACAATCAACTTAATAAATATGTCCATCACCTTAAAAGTCTTCCTTCCTTTCATAATTCTTCCTTCATGCTTTGCCCCCTCCCCTTCCTGCTCCACCTCCAATCAACAACTGATCTGTTTTCTGTTTCCAAAAATTATAAATTAAATCATAAGCAGAATAATATGCTGAATTATAGAATATCTACTTTTTTCTGGCTTCATAATATTTTGCAAATTATCTATTTTGTTGCAAATATTAATAGTTGGGAATGCTATGTAGCAGACACTTTTCTGTTTATAATTGGCAAATTTGTTTAAACTCTTATGGAACTTGTAGAATTTCCATATTATGATTTATATTTGCTCATTGCTCATTACCACACATGTAGCAACTTAAAGCAACACAAATTTATTCAGTTAACTGTTCTGGTGTTCAGAAATGTAAAAGGAGTTTGCAAAGCTGTGTTCCTTCTGGAGGCTCCAGAAGACAGGACATTTCCTTACCTTTTCTAGGTTTCAGAGACCACCTGTGTTCCGGGGATCATGATCTATATCCAGAGACTGCAGCCTATGGTGTGTGTCTCTCCTTCTCTCTCTCTGTCGTCCTCTCTGACATGTAACTGCAAAGCCAATTTGTGATGCAAGATGACCCAGTCACAGATTCCAGAAATTAGAATGTGAATATCTTTCAGGGCCCATTATCGGGCCCACCATATGAGCCCTTTAACTTTAAAGTGAAATTACAATTCACTCTTCCAGGCTTCCAAATGGCTAGATTATAGGCACGTGCCCTAGGCTCCACCAATCAGAATCATTTGTTCAAGATTATAATTTGGAAAGGCAGGAGGGGTGAAATTACTTTTTGTAATGAATGATAAGATAATTTTCTAAATTCTTGGATGTAGCAGGAGTAACCATGGTGTAACTTCTAGATCTCAGTCCTGAATAATATAAGTAGACCCTTGATTGTCTATAGAAATTGCATTTCTCACATCAAAAGATGGTTGCAGTAAAATTTTTATGAAAGAAAAAAATCCATATATTGTGGTTTAGCATATTTTTTTCCAAGAGTCTCCTTGGTCCACCCAGTTCTCTTTTGCATATTTTTTTCCAAGAGTCTCCTTGGTCCACCCAGTTCTCTTTTTCTTTTCGTAGGTAAAATCTCTTACTGATTTAGGAATTGGTACTTTCAGCAGCTAAAGAAAATGAGAGTCTGGATTTCTTTAGCAGATCTGGCTGCAACCAAGCACCCTGGATGGTAGATACAGCAATAGAATTAGACAGTTATCAGCCCAGGGAGTGAAGTGCTACAACAGTTAATAACAGTGTTTCCCAGTTTATCTGTAAAGACGTGTCCATAAAAGGAAAGACTTTGAGAACTGTATGATTAGCATAAAGAATATAAGGATTATGAGTTGTGTCTAGAGATGTGTCAAATTGAGAATTATGAGCTTAACATCCAACATATTGGCTGAAGGAACTCTCACAGAAGACAGAATTATTTTTTTTTATTAGTGTAAAGAATCTCAATTGAAATTCAATAATTGACATGGTAAAGTACATCTGAAAATGGCCCATTTAAAAAAAAAAATTAGAGCATGATTTGGATTCACAGCCTCCCCAAATCTCATTTATGAAAGACAAGGCCCTCTGGCTTGTCGTGAGGCACATATGAGTGTTAAACACGTTGAGACTCCTAAGCCTTAAACCTTCCTGATACTCAGCAAAAGCTTTCCCTGGCTGATGACCCTGATTCCCCTTTGCTTAAAGACTCTGTCATGACAATCCAGTTACTCTGCTTGGGAGGCCACTTCTCACTTTCTCTTCCAACACCTTTAGTAACCCTCATAACTAGAGGTTAATTGTTTACATGACTCAGGAGGCCAATTAGTGCATTAAAATTTGGAGAAAAAAGACTTACAACAGAAAAATTAGATTTTACAACAATCAGATAAATATGTACCTATGAACAAATTCTGAAGACAAGAGAAAAAAGGGGGGCTTGAATTCTGATTCAGGCTAAATTTATCCAAATAGGTACATTTACCAAACATTTCAAAGCCATTGTTTAAATTCAACCCAAAGCCAATGTGTAATCAGTTCTCAGTAGTTTCATTTTACTTTATTATATATTTATTTATTGCTCAGTATGTTGAATTAAGCATGAACTCTTTAATGTCTTATAAGAAATAATGTTGTCTATTTAAAATATCACCATAAAATGTTAAACAAAATTTGTAGGAGGCCATTGTTTGGGGCTGAGAACCTGTATTAGGTCGGGGTGGACTCAACCAGAATGGAGTTACTTGTGCTAGGTTCCATGTAATCAAACTGAATTTCAAAACACGTCAATTTTCTACTAAACAGGAAATTCACAGCAACCTATCAAAAGGGACCAAGTCAGTAAATAAGGAAGTCCTCTCTGCTTTAACCCACTAAAAAAGACATCCTGCAGTAATTTGAAGTCTGCTTTTTGTACTATGCTGTTTTCTTGTTCCTGAAAAAGCCTCCCTATAAGAATTGACTATTCCACCACATTCGCAGATCTTTTCTAGACTCTTTGATACCCAGTTTAAGAATTGCTAATAAAAGCCAGTTATAACTATAAACCTCAAATGTTGAAATTTTCTTCTTTGACAATGCAGATTAAAAAATGCAAAGATTTAGGCAGTCAGGGCAGTGCCTGTGACTCAAAGGAATAGGATGCCGGCCCCATATACTGGAGGTGGTGGGCTCAAATTCGACCATGGGCGAAAACTAGAAAAAAAAAAAAAAAGGAATGTTGAAATGGATTTATCTTATGTAATCCACCCAACTACCCATTAACACTCTGACTGTGTTCTCAGTGTGTGCTCAGATGATCATATATTGATGTGCTAAGATAAACTTCATTGGAATAAGAATAAGAATGCCTGAAAACCACTCAGCAGGCTGGGAATGCAAAGTGAGACTTTGCCATTGCAAAGGGCTTTCAGTGTGGCAGAAACCATGTTGCAGCATTTATAAAACACAAAAATTTTTATGTGGTTCTATGATAAATAGCAAGGCATTAGTGTTAATACGCACAGATAAATTCTTCCCTCATTTTGCATTTGAAACTTTCACATCACTTACTCTATGTCAAATATCTTAAGAAGAGTTAGACTTTATTATAGAAAACAAAGAGTATGTTCCCTGTGCACTCTTATTGTTTATATTCTAAGACATTAAATCAAAACAGACATTGTCATTAAACAAACCTAATGTATTAGAAAAATCATATAGATTATGTGCACCTTTCTTTGTACTAGCGTTTTCTCAACATAATATGATGAATGAAATTTTCATTTCAATTATTTCTACCTTTAACTAATAAGTTATGCTTGTATGTAAACAATATTTATTATTAATTTTTGAGAGGTGGTAAAGAGAAAAATATGTAAACTAAAAACTCTAAGATATACGTGCTAAAAGTAAAGTTAGAAAGGATAATAGACAGGTATTAAATTGGATGATTATATAAAGAATGTGCTTACAAATAGTTTATTTCAGGGAAGTAGTTTCAGAAATAAAGAATGAAGAAGTATGAAGAATGCAAGATGTAAACAGGAAAAACCAATATCGAAATGTGTTAAAGTACTGCTTACCGAGTTCTGTGCCATTCAGCCCTTTATAGGAGACTTAGAACAAACCTCAAAATTGTCTGTACCAGTCGCAAAAGATGCAAGTTTCTACGACTCCTATTCTTTCTCACTCAATGTTTGTTTGTGGAATGTTAATTCCCTTGCACTTCCAGATGTGCTCATGCAAGAGAGTCAAGCAAGTTTCCTTAGCCTCCCAAGATTGCTATTTCCAAGAGAGTTGTTGGTCTCTGCTCTGACCTTGATTGAGACTTCCCAGGTCCTGATTCTCACTGTGGCATGACACTGAATGGTAGTCTTGGAGAGAAAGAGGTTGATTTGTGTGTTTGTTTCACTCTTAGGAAGACTCCTCAAGTTGTGAAATATCCACTCAGTTGATTTTTCTTGAAAATATTAATCTAGATGCCATTAGCATAAAATGTATTTATATGCATTTCAGTTTGAATATAAAACTGATAATTAGAGAACTTGTTTGCATATAGAAATGGAAACTCACCACCTGGAATAACCCAGTGCCTGCTGCTCATTTGCATATCCTCACTTTACAGGTTCAGGCAGTCGGAATATGCTAATAGCTGCACCCATTTCGTATTCTAATACAGGAAATCCAATAGCTCAATGATAGGCATGTATGTGCCTTCCAGAGAATGTCTAAAATTGCTTGAGAAATGAAAAGTATTTCTTGCAGTTTTGCACAAGTTCTCAGGGAGCCTTTTCAAGAGCCCCAGTGAGTGTTCTATCAGCAGCAGTTTTAAACTGCAGAAATGGAATCTTTCTAGCACAGGCAATATGTAATCTGAATTTTAATCACCTTCTTTTCTTACTATGTTTAATCTTTATCTATCTATTCTCAAAGAATAGATCACTTTAGCTATACCTTGTAAAGAAATATCCATCAGTTCTGCTCTCATATAGGAGAGAAATTCTGTGGTAGCTAATGCAATGTTTTTCATTCCAATTAGGATGCAAAAGTCTAAACTTAGTAAAATAACCTCATTTGAATCTCCACTATTGTACTAAATCTCCATTTAGTCTCATACTTCAGATGCCAAGGCTTTAACCCAAGGCATTGTTCAAACGTAAGGTCTCCAATACCCAGCAATGCAAATGTGGTCAGTTCACGTGTGACCGGTGTTTGTGTTTTTAAAAAATCACCTAAATTATTCTGATCCTTTTTTGAGAAATCTATTTTATGTTGTTTGATAAAAAAGATATACAGTATATTTACCAATGATATAAAAGAATTGTTAACAGTCTCTAACTATAAGTCTAAACCAAATATTTTCCTATATTCCAATGACTACTTTCTCTCCAGTTTCTGAACAGATATAGCCAGTCTGAGAATATAATAACTGGCAGGTGTAAATTGGACCATTGTATCCCAACTACAAAGTGTTGGGAGAAGCTGCCAAATGCTTGGCACTGGCAGGGTTATTGGGGTAGTAGATTGTGAAGTCGATTCATGAAATACCTCATTAGGCCAGAGGGGAATGATACCAATCAATTAAGATTAACTTTATCCACCACTTGGAACAGCATCCAACAGTGTGAAAACTTAGTACATGCATTCATATTGCATAATATTTTATATATGATTAACTCCAACTCTATTTGGGGCTTTAAGCTTTATTGGGTTATTATTTCTGCATATATATTTCTTCAACCTGGAAAGAACGCTTGAAGAACTAGTTTATAGTTGAATGTTTGTTGTCCATAAATAGATTTTTGGAAACTACAATATTTACCTGATTTACTCAGACCTAAATGGTATCTCTCTTTACATTACTTCCTCATTTTGTATGTCATAGTCATTTGTATCAGGAGCCAATTTTGATCGGCCTGGTGGCAACATTTCAAATTGAAGATCCCTGCTCAGTGAGATAGTTTTAACACCTCGTGTCTTGAAAGATATTTTGGAAAACCTCCCAGTTCTACCACAGAAACAGGTGGGACTGGGAAAAGATGAGTCTGTCAACAGGCTCTATGACTACTTCAGTTTCTGTCAAGTATCCCACGAGTGCATTTGCCTTCCCTTCTTCGTTATTCAATACCCAGGCACTGGCGCTTGGCTGATGAGCTGCTGGCTGTCACGGGGAGCAGCAGTTCAGACAGAACACACATCTTTCAGCTGTGCACACGAAGGAAAAGCGCACTGCAACCACTCCGTGGAAGTGGAATAATTAGCGGGGATCATGCAAAAGGGTCCAATTTAGTCCAAAGGAAAGTAGAATGAGCAGCCCGTTGTATTCAAAACCACGATTTAAAGTCAGGTTCCCATTTTAAAAATATTTCACCTCTCTCTGGTTGGTTTGATGACTAGGAACATCAACTTGGCACATGCTGACCAGCATGACAAATACTCAGAAATCACTAATGGAAGTAATTTGATTCAGAGGGTTAAATGGGTTACATTTCACTCATCAGCCTTTCAGCCTGAGTTCAAATACTCATGAGACAGGAAATTTCTTGAATAAAGGACATTTCATTCTTTATTACTTCAGCATATTTGTATTAGTTTAAAAACATATTTGTTACTGTTTTTATCATAATGGTTTTTAACAAAGATATAAAAATACATTTCACATTGAGAGTCTGAAAAACAAAAATGCTACATAGGATATTCATTTTTTCATAGCTTGTGGGTTTCTTTTTGTTAATGTATATTGATTCACTTTTTGATCTTATTTTTTTACTCCTTGTTTCCCATTTGTTACAGAATCATTGACTATGTTGAATGAGGATGAAATTAAAATTAGAACAAATTTAAGTATAAAATTCTTAAAGATTTTGCCTTCCTAAAAGGGCATTATTTGTCATACCACACAGGATTCATTTTTTTTTTTTTTTTTTTTGTAGAGACAGAGTCTCACTTTATCGCCCTCAGTAGAGTGTCGAGGCATCACAGCTCACGGCAACCTCCAATTCCTAGGCTTAGGCGATTCTCTTGCCTCAGCCTCCCGAGTAGCTGGGACTATAGGCACCTGCCACAATGCCCGGCTATTTTTCTGTTTTTGCAGTTCAGCCGAGGCCGGGTTTGAACCCACCACCTTTGGTATTTGGGGCCGGCGCCCTACTCGATGAGCCATAGGTGCCGCCCACAGGATTCATTTTTGAGAAATTGGGGAGCAGCAGTTCAGACAGAACACACATTTCTTACCACCAAAACACATTTCTTAGCACCAAATCAGTTTCTGAACATGCACTGATACATTTAAAAAATTGTTATACAAGTAGAAGCAATATAATTGAGTATTTTCAGAAGTGATTTATAACTCTTTGTCTCAGTGAAACTTTATAGCTATTTTTTTGTCTGTTTGTTTGTTTTTTATTGTCGAGGATTCATTGAGGGTACAGAAAAGCAGGTTACATTGATTGCTTTTGCTATCTTCTTTGTTTTTAAATTATAGTTTGTATAATTAAAGTAACCATAATAATATTATTTTTCCATAAAGCATATCTGTTAATGTTTTCAATAACTTCTAGACAAATACCCAAGCCCTACTAAATTATTCATTTTTTATTCAAATTAGTTGAAAGACTTGCCATGAAATAGTCCATTGTTATAAGTTAGGGTGAAGTGGAAAGAGAAAAAGATATTTTAAGAACATGTCTATTTAAGTTGATACTAAGAAATAATATCATTTCACCAGTCAACACTTTCATAACATTGAGAAGTAAAAGAGGCTTTTTATCTATAAGGAGGCAGATGCTTCCGAATTAATTCATGTATGTCTCTGGGAATTTGGTCTTTAGGTGAAATAAAATTTATCACACTACATGCAAGGCAGAAATATTAAAAAGAACCCCTACATAATTTATTGGACCTATGAAAGAAGAATTTGAAAGGCAGGAATCATCCTCTTAATTAAGCATTCTTGTTCATGAGTTATTTTTGTTCTATCAAAGATGTCACGGTTCCCAAAGTTTAATGATCTTCTAGTAAATTATACTTAAGTAAAAATAAAAGAATTTGTAAGATAAGTAAACTATATGAAAAAATTAATTTATATTGAATAACATATCAGATAAAATATAAAAATACTTGAATTAGAAATTAATTCTGAACCGTACCAACGGAGTATCTCTGACCAACTGCATTTATAATCTAATAGAAGAAATGCTATAAAATATTGACAAATTAAAAATGTGGTTCTAAGCAACTTCAAGTTTGGTACAGGGCCGTACCATGCTAGAACAATCTAACATTACTCTTCATTTGTGTACTATCCCACTCAGCGAAGGTCAGACCTCTGTGTACACGGATTCTCGGTGAAATGCAGGGTTGCTAAATTATGACTTGGGGGAGGACGGACGGTATGGGATGTTTCGGTGTTGAGTAAAGAGAAGAAGTAAGAACATCTCAAACATAGGTTAAGTATGTAGAAAAAACACAATATGATTATAAACCAACATGAGTACATGCGTGTAACTCATTTCTTAAATCTAAGGATTCTTTTCAGATAAAGGATATGAAATCATCTGGAAAAGATCTGTACATACTCATATAGATTTTAAGAACTGACCAAATAATTAAAGGTATTTTTTCTGCATAAAATATTTCAGAAGTGAAAGGGTTACTATTTTCACTTTTTTAAAGAACACATTGGTCTGAAAAGAGCCTGGGTTTTTGTAAAATTAGATTTAAGAATTTCCACACATTTACCCATTAAAAAAAATGGAAATCTAATATCTTTTGTGATAACCTGAATGTAACTGAAAAACAATTTTTCTAAGAGAAACATCATATGATAGGAGAAATAAATTCATGTACTGAATACCAAATCAGAATTAATCAATCAACACTTAAGTGCACATATGGAAGTAAATCTCAGTGAAAATCAAGTGAGAGAGTGGGAAATAAGAAGAAAAATGTAAAAAAAACCCCAGATTTTTCTCTTTGCTGTTCATTTCAGTGAAAGCCAGAATTATTTACCGTAACAAACCAGACATTTCTTAAATGTAACAAGTAAAAGTAAAGGAATTTGAGAAATAGCAATTGGCAAGAGAAAGCCAAAGAGAAGTGAGAAAGATAAACAAAAAAAAAAATTAGTTGAAATTATATTTTATTTTCTCCTAATGCTTAAACACAGTGAAGTAATTCTATTTCCTTCAGATACGTAATTTCTTCAAATTGTACCAAACAAACCTGATGAAATATCTATCCCTCATTAAAGTATCTCATTTGACAGGGTACTCTACTTCTCTGCTTAACAAAAGGAGAAGAAATAAATAACTCTCAAAGAGCTAGAGCTGAAAGAAACAAGATATTTCCCAGTTAATCTTGAATTTTAGACAAGAAAATGAAACTCAGAATATTTGTAACCTTTCCCGGCAACACCCGGGTAATAACAATTGAAACAACGATATACTATGTATCTATATCTATATCCATGTCTACAGAAAGGTACTGGGCCTATCTGTTCCCCATCTGAGCCATATTTCCCTTATTGTTCTTTCTAATAACTACAAACTTGCCTTGTATCCAAAATGATGTAATTAAAATATATAAACATTAATATTGCACATGCACACATAGAGGAAAGGAGGAGGAGGAAGAGGGAAGAGAATTAAAAGAAAAAGAAGGGCGATAAAAGGAAATAAGTAAATAATAAATAAAAGGGAAAAATATATAAAAGAAAGAAGGAAATAGATCAAGAAGTCATAAAGAAAAGGGAAAAAATAAATGCAGGGAAGAAAGTAAAAAGTTTAAGCGCTCAAAGAAAACACAGAGATAGTCTACTGTTTGTACTATGTAAGAACCAGTTTCAAAATCTCACAGTTAAAAAAAAATTAGTAGAGGGTGGTATTTGGAGACAAATTTCCATGACATTTCCACCTATCTTGTGACCACTTTTGCCCCGGAATAACTTTTCTGAGGATGTTTACGTAGTATCCATCTGGTTTGCTGCATATCACCTCCAGGGACACGGCGGCGGGGAAGAGGAACTGATGAAAGCATGAACGTGTCATTTGCTTTACCATAGGTTATAAATTCCTTTGTCTCTCTGATCCAGACAGCTCATGTCCTCTGCCAGCATCTATGCACTGTGGCAGGATAGTTTGTTAGTGTACAAGCACAGGAACATCTCAAACTTTTCACAATATCTGACTGAGGGCTATCTCTCTTTAAAGGAAAGTTTCAATGAGTGTCTCATGGAGATGCAGGAGTATATGAAACAAATTATCATTTTCTTTTAAAAGTGAATAAAACTGTGATTAGTTTACTCTACAGTTCAATGTGGCTATGTGTCTTTATTACTTTACCTGATGAGTGATGTTGTGTAGACAGCGGACCCTTGAGCAAAAAAATGGCATATCACTAATGAGCATACCGTATGCGCTGTTTAGATAATGATTAAACTTGGCTTTCCATGTTCCTTGAGTTGGGGGCAGAGTTTCAACCTCTAAGTCTCTCAATCTGTGCCCATTCTCTTGCATTAAAATTGTTCTAGAATTTAAGCATCCAGTTGAGAGTAATAGGTAGCTGGCTTGATTGAACCTGCTGTCATCCATGTACCTGCTTTTTACAGCGAGACTGCAGATGTTAGAATATTATTTGTCAAGCATACAGTGAGATAAAGAATCTGGAGATGCTATTTTCCTGTGCCACAGAAATTAGAAAAGATATGCTGAAAAGATAATATACTGTACAGTTGGGTCAATCTTCTAGGCCAGAATGGAATGTCAAAGTGTCAGTTGTGATAATTATAAGATACATTGTGATTAAATGGACTTCCATCTGGAACTCTGGCAGAAGAATTATGGCTTGAGAAATTATGCCTTGAGAGATATAACTCAAAAGGGCTGATGACACTTGGTAGTGAGTAACCCCTGAACAGATCCAACTGGCTACATAGCAGAATTCAGATTGATGTTCACTGTCCAAGTTTGGCACTCTGCGGAGATATTGCTATGATAGGCATAAATTAATTGTCAAAAAAGAAAAAAAACATAGATCCTTCCATATAATGCTAATAACTATGAATATTTAAAACTTAGAATATCTTCTTATTATTTAACTTATTCCTAAATAGTGTTTTTACTCTGTCAATTAGAATCATCATTATTTTTTTTCTAAAAAGCAAGAATTTCTTCTATGACTAAATGAGCCCAAAACAGTTGCAATAGTTCTCCAAAATATTTATATTTCATGTATCAAAATGACATTGATGTGATCTTTAGGTACTCTTTATCTCCTCTAAAAATATAATCTTAATAAACTCAATAATCATAATTTATAACTTGTTCAAAAATTTAATATATAACTATGTCAGGCAACAATATTTACTAGACACATTAAACTTCCAATATAATATTGAAGGTGATGAAAAAGGAAGAAATTGTATGAATGCTGATATTAAAATACTGACAGACTTAGTGGGAATACATAGTATATGTGGATAAAAGAAAGCAATTAAATGTATTTTAGAGAATAATATATTCAGGGGTATATATGATTTCAAATAAAAATATTCAATATGTACTAAATATTGTCTGCAAAATGCATTGAGAGGTGTAAGGAGAGTGCAATGATAACTAAAAAATAAACCTTCAGCCCTTATGATGAGTCGTAGCTTTCTTCTCTGAACACTATTGTGATGATAATTTTCTTGGCTGAGAGATTTAATTTAGGTATAACTTTCATTTGTAAAGATATTGTATCAAGAGCTAGCCTATTCAGAGATTTTGATAAGCCACTGGATCAACATGACTGTGATTTATTAAAAAGGAAGACACTTATTTATCTGTATTAATCTCCACTCTTCTCACACACACACACAGAGAAGCATCAACAGAAAATCAGTATGCTTGGGTCTTGGTAGTCCCAAAGAAAAGCAAAAATTATTGATATAATTTACTGCCTCTCTTCTTTCTAGCACCGGATAACTGATATATATTTTATGTAAGTCTACTTATTTCAAATGGCTTCCGTAAGATCTTCCTAAAATTAAAATACAAACTGCAACTTCCTGTATCCTTGCAAGAATTCAAAATCTCATTTTAAATAACCTAAATATCTGTGACTAATTTTCATTGTAGATGTTTATGTTTTCTTTGCAATTTATTCACTGCTCACCTAAATGAGAGATCGGGATTTGAGTTTTACTGAGTTATAATATCCTACTTGTATCTTTTTTACATTTGAAGAAGGTGGACTATCCACTGAAAATGAAAATTACATAAAGTGCATAAAGAGTTTGGCATAATCTTTAAGATATTTTAAGTATTCTATTTTTTCACTTCTTTCTTTCATCTGCTTTCCCTTTAGCAAATACATCTATTTCTCAGGCATCTTTCCCATGCCCTTTATCCTAAATTCTCACCTGGTTATTTTAAATGTAGGTCTGTTTTCTTTACTAATTTTCCAAAGCTTATAAGAAACGCTGACAACATAGAAATGAGGCCTGGCAGAGGGAAGTTGAGGTCTCCTGCTACTCAAAGATATATAAAATAGATAAGGCCATGAAACAAAATATCCTTCTGGGTATTGCCAATTGTAGTGCAACTTCTATTGCAGTTAAAACAGTTTAGCCTCTAAGTACAAAGACCATTTTGTGTTTCACGCAGCTGTTCCAACAGATTGTCTTCTTGAGTAAAGTGCAAGAGAAGATAAGAAGTGGGTATTTGTAAGTGAAATCTGAATTTAATTATTTCTTAATTAAGAAAATGTTGTTCGATGATACCAAAGCACAATGCAGGAAAATAGAGTCAAGTAGTTTAAGAGATTTCTTTTTTTTAAAAGCAATGCAGCATTAAACAAAATGTTGAAAGTACATCCAGTGAAGATAAAGAGCCATGAAAGATTTGAGAAGAGATGAGACAGAAAATAAGTTATATCGGGTACAAAACTTGTCATTTTGTTTTATTGCTTTTCTGGCATTAATTATAAATGACAGGTGACTTGTCAGCCAGGAACAGTGCATCTGTAGAGATTGTGAGAAAGTTTTAGATCCTCTAGCAATTCCGTTGGGAACAAAGCACAAGGTTTCAAGTTAATTTTAGCAAGAATATTATAGCAAGAATATTATAAATAATGATGTTAGCACCAATCGGCTATTCAAAACATTTTATAAAAATTTGCTAATTAATCCTTGCACTGTTGATAAATAATGCTTTCATTTACCAAGGCACAGAAGCAACTTATGTATTACTAAATTCTCTGATGTTTCTAAATTTTAGGCAATACTACAGCCTTCTCTTTCACTCTAATTTCTTTCTTTATACATCGAAAGCACACATACACTTGAACTTCAAAAACTATAAACTCACAATAAATAATTTGTAATTCTATTTTCATCACAGTAAAAATTGCTTCATAAAACTGTAAATGGGAATAGGCAGCAAATCCTGTAACTTGTAATCTTTTAGTTCTCTCCTGATCGACCCTTTCCATAAACCCTCTACCTCATTTTTCCGGCCTCCAACTCCAAATTAGAATACTTCTCACTTGTGCAAATTATTAGTACACTGACCTTCCCCTCCACAATTTATATGACTTATCATTTTGCTTTTATATGCTATTATTTGATAATTATCAGTTTCCTCTATTAGCACAATCTGTGAAAGAGGACTGTGTTTATGCTGTTCAGTGCTTAGTAGGTATTCAATAAATATTTGTTAAATAAATGGTTTACCTAAAAAGATAACCAGTAATCACTCCATATGCAAGCCAAAAGCCTCAGAAACTCCAATTGTGTTCTGAAACAGAAAATACACCCTTTGAATTGTTTGCACCCTAAAAACATTAAAGTAAACATGAATATATTAATGCATGTATATATTTAGCATGAGTATGGCTTTAAATCTTTTCAGTAGAAAAAAGCAAAATTACTTACAAAATATGATTCTAACACACATTATTTAAACTAAACTAAATATATTATTATACTCCTTACTCTTTAAGTAAGAGAAAAAATGGTGAATTTTTGAAAAAAATGTAAAAAATAACAGAAGAGTGTAATTGGTGGGACCACATCTACGGTGCATCTTACAAGGGTACATGTGAAATTTACTAAATGTAGAATATAAATGTCTTAACACATAACTAAGAAAATACTGTGAAGGCTATGTTAGCCAGTTTGATGAAAATATTTCAAATTGTATATTAAACCAGCACATTGTACCCCATGATTACATTAATGTACACAGCTATGATTTAATAATAAAAAAAGAGAAAAAAAAAAAAAACAGAAGAGTAACAATGACTACTATTTATTGTGAACTCTTTAAATGCCATTAAATCCTCAAAGTCGCAAACATATAAAGCAGATATTATTCATATGTCTATTTTACCTATAATTAGTATGACTATTTTAAAAATTGAGAGAGTTATACAGCTAGTTGTTATAGAGATGTATGTCTTTGCTAGAGCATGTATCTTCTACCAAAGGAGTGTCTGAAGACCTCTTTTAAATTATTATTACATATCAATTTGTTAGGATAAATAGGGCTACTCTACTAACAGCAGATGGTCATCAGATACAGGAGGGACAATTGGCAGCTTTAAATCAGAGCAGTTGGGAAAGAAATGATGTTCAATATTGGCCAGAAATTCAAGCAGCCGGTTATTTGAGCTCTTATTTATAGTATCCATGATAATGGGAAAAAATCTCAAATGAGATTTATTCAAAGAGGTTAGCCATGGTCTGGACATGTAATAAAGATCAAATTTCCTTAAATACCTATCCTGGTCAGAGGAAAAGATAAAGACCTACATAAGAATTGACCACAGATATACTCTTCCAAGCACTCAAACCTGACCTTCCTAAGGCAGGACTACGTAATTCAGTATATAATTAATGTCTCAGAGACTTTGCTATTCAGTGAGGACAAACATTTCAAATTTGTAGCAATGTCTACATCATAAGCAGTACTCTTAACACTACCAGGAGAAAATTTCAGAATTTTCAGGATTTATCCCTTTAAATACCATCCCCTCAATCCACAAAGATGCCTACACATTCAACTTGAATGTTTCTTGAATCCCATCACTTGTTGAGGGCTATGCTTGGCAGTTTCCTTCCAAAAGATCATATTGGTGCTGCTGGTGGTGGTATGTGTGTGTGTGCAGTGGTCTCGGCTGACGGAATCAAACCTCATTTGTATAAAAGACTCTATGATTAATTTCTTCATCATGTATGCTCTGAGCTTTTGAAAGGTCACCATCAAATTTCTTTGCTCTTTTTCCGTCTTGTGCTCACACTTGCAACTTTAATCCCTTCAGGAGGCATCTTGGAAAGCCAAATATCACAGATCTGTCTTTATTCCCAGAGCCTTTCCTCTCCCACTCTTTGTTGGGGAAAGGGAAACTCTAAACATGAAATGACTATACGTAGGTTTTACTGGAGCACAAAGTAACTGTGGCTAATAGCAAATGCTGGCCTATTAGGTGGTCGTCCAGGCAATGTACACTGTTATATTTTTTTTTGAAAAAAAAATGGAAATTTGAAAATAGAAGAGATAAGAATAAAAATACAAATGAAATATGCATGTACTTATGTTGCCAACTACTAAGGAAGTTCATGTTTCCTTAAATATATTTGAAACAGGAAGAATAAAAAGGGAGAGGTCTTTCTTTCTTTTTTTTTAAATAAATGTATTTTATTATTCTTCATTACATTATTTCCCCCCTCTACCCCTCAGTGGTAAGACAGAATTGATTTACAGAAAGGAATACAGAAAACACTAAAGCTCCTGGTAGAGGGAGAGAATTCAGGTGGGGAGAGAGAAGCTCTCTCCGTTCCTGGGAGAGGTCTTTCTATTGAGGCACATAATATAAAACCATGACTGAGAAAAAAAGAGCAATCCTGTTTTTGTTTGGAGTATTTCACAGAATGGTCCTTACATTACTCTGTTAAAGCAGATGACATTAAAGGATATTAAGACTTGGAGCCTCCATACAATTTTAAAGACCCAAATCACTCCACATATAAACAAGAACAAACGAAAAGCCCTTGTAATTGTCTGACTTTATTTTCATTTCTTCATTTAAAAAAAACTATATTTAATCCAAAATATAGTGTTTATTCTTCTTAGGTAAGATTAAAGAACCCAGAAGAATAAGGGAAGTTGCTATAAAATTTTTAGAAAAAGGAAAGATGAATTACTAAATATAGATTAACTTTCATTATTCCCTAGAAAAATTGTAGAATGGTTTATTAAGTGAAGGGTATGTGAAATAACTTGATATAATAGACAAAGTAGGAAGAAGCACATGATTACTCAAAAGAAACTGCAAATTTTATTTTCTTTTCTAAATTGGAGTGCATTGTTAGATTCTTAGTTGAAGGGTAGTTTTTAGATACATGACAGCCTTATCTTTTATTCTAATATTTTATTTTTAATAATATGAACACATGATGGGTATATGTATTTATAAGAGTATATGTGATGTTTTCATACAGGCATACAATGTGAATTAATCAAACCAGAGTAATTGGGATATTTATCACTTCAAGCATCTTTCATTTCTTTGTATCAAGGATATTCCAATTCCACTCTTTTTGTCACTGTAAAGATTCTCTTAATTTACTGCTGGCTGTAGTCTCACTGCTGTACTGTAAAGTGTCATTCATTCTATCTATCTAACTATACATTTTATTCATTAATCAACCCCTCTTAGGCCTCTACCCTACGCATTCTACACTACCCTGTCATTCTACACTCTGTCTTCATGACAGCACTTCTTTTAATGTTTAGTTTTCACACGTGAGTGAGGAATGCAAGATTTGCCTTTCTCTTCTTGCCTTACTTCACTTAATATTCTCTAGTTCCATCCATGATGTTGCAAATAGCAACATTTCATTTTTATTGCTATGTAATATTTCACTGTGTATGTGGACCTCAATTTCTCTAACCACTCATCTGTTGATAGATACTTAGTGATTCCAAATCTTGCTTATTGTAAATAGTGCCACAATAAATATCAGAGTGAAGATATGTTTTCCGTATACTAAATTTTCTATTTTGGGTAATTATCTAGCAGTGGGATTGCTGAGTCACATGGTGGTCCTAGTTTCAGTTTTTTGAGGAACCACCACTCTTCTCTATAGTTGTACCAATTTACATTCCCACCAACAGTGTTCCAGAATTCCCTTTCCACAAATCCTCCCTAGCATTTGTTATTGTCTGTTTTTGATAAAAGACATTTTCACAGGGGTGAGATGTCTCATTGTAGTTTTGATTTGTATTTCTCTCATAACTGATGTCGAACATTTTTTCATATATTTGCCATCCATTTGTATGTTTTATTTTGAGAAATGTTTATTCAGATATTTTGCCCATTTTTAATCAGATTATTTGATTTTTTCATACTGAGTTGTTGGAGCTTTTTATAAATTCTGCTTATTACCTACCTTGTCAGATGGGTAATTTGCAAATATTTTCTTTTATTTTTTGGGTTCTGTTCACTTTGTTGATTGTTTCCTTTTCTTTGTAGAAGCTTTCTGGTTTGACCTGATCCCATTTGTCCAATTTTACATTGGTGGCTTGTGCATGAGATGTTAGCCAAGAAATCATTGCCCAGGCCAATGTCCCTGGAATGTTTTCCGTATGGATTATATTAGGAGTTTCATATTTTCAAATCTTACATTAAAGCATTTAATCCATTTTGATTTAGTTTTTGCATATAGCACCAGCCAGGAGGTCTAGAGTCTTCCTTCTGCATATGTAAATCCAGTTTTCCCAGGATCATTTAAGAAAGCTTTATCCAATATATGTTCTTGGCACTCCTGTTGAAAATAAATTTACTATAAACATGTGGATTTATCTCTGGACTTTCTGTTCTGTTCTGTTGATCTACGTGTCTGTTTTTAATTTTTTTTTTCTTTTCTTTCTTTAGCGATTCTCTTGCCCTTTGCCTCCCAAGTAGCTGGGACTACAGGCCCCCGCCACAACACCCAGCTTTTTTTTGGTAGAGACATGGTCTCACTCTGACTCACTCTGGCTCAGGATGGTCTCAAACCTCTGAACTCAGGCAATACGCCCGCCTCGGTGTCCCACAGTGTTAGACCTCCAGGTGTGAGCCACCATGCCTATGTGTCTGTTTTTACACCAGTCAAGTGAGTAAAGTGAGTGACCTTTTGTTCTTTCCAAAACTCATCTGTCTCACTCTTTCTTCCTCTGTATCTCTTTCTGTTACACACACATCATTGATTTCTTCTCTTCAACTCTCTCATCATTTACACACACACACAAATGCACACATGTGTGTGAGTTTTTATTTAAGTAGCTAGAATTTCCATTATTATGTTGAGTAACAATGTTGAAATTGGGCAACTTTGTCTTGTTCCAGATCTTAGAGAAAAAGCTTCCAAGTTTCCCCGTTCAATACGATACTACCTGTGGGATGTCATATATGTCATTTTTATGATGTTGAGTTATGTTCCTTCTGTACTCAGTTTTTTAAAAAGTTTTTATTGTGAAGAAATGTTGAATTTTATGAAATGCTTTTTTAGTATCATTTGAAATGAACATATGAGGACAACTCTATTTTT
Organism: Perodicticus potto; assembly: GCA_963574655.1. Classification (NCBI taxonomy): domain Eukaryota; kingdom Metazoa; phylum Chordata; class Mammalia; order Primates; family Lorisidae; genus Perodicticus; species Perodicticus potto. The sequence continues at coordinate 22,558 of CAUYRH010019860.1, read as the reverse complement.
AGAAATATTCATCATGTATGTTATATCAATGCATGAATTGCTACATATATTTAAATTTTAACCAGATTTTTTTATTCTTAACACTCAAAATGAAGAAGAAAATCCTTTGAAAGTACAAGTCACAAATTTGACAACATCTGAATTATTTTACACTCTGAGTAGTACCATTCTCAAAATGGCATAAGAGATAATAAATATTTATGGCATAATGACATTTGAGTACAAAGAGAATGGAAATGTTTGATACAGAAAAGTTTGGGGAGCTCATGGATACACGAATAAGATCTTTAAAATTTGAAGAGTTGCTATTTTAAAGAAAATTATATTCTTCCTACCTGTAGTACTAAGGTACTCTGAAATGTTGCAGGAAGGAAATTTTTGATTTAGCACAGAGAATTATTTACTAATAAATAAGAACTAATCAGGAATTGAAAGGGCTTGTAAGCTCAGGCTTGCTGAGCTTAACTCAATTTAGAGGTGGCAGATAATCCGTCAGAGTTGCTACTAGGTGGAAAGATGGACTGAGTGGAATGAGTGACTTTTGCTTTTACTAAAGCTCATCTTTCTGTCTCTGTTTCTCTCTGTATCATACACACCTATCAAACATTCATTTATTTTCTTCAACTCTCTCATCATTCACATACCCACAAAAATGTACACACGTATTGTGAGCTATTATTTAAGCAAAAAAGGCAGAAGCACTTGAACTCTTTGAAGCATTCTTTATTTGAAATAGAATAAGAAAAATGTTATTAATAGCTTTTGGTCATTAACATCCACAAACTCACTTTATTCAGTGATATTACATAATGGAAATTATGTGCAAAGGAGATTATTGCAATGGCTTACTTAATTTTGAAACTGGAATAATTTTTAAGCAGGGAAAATATAAAGACCTCGAGATCAGTACCTTATAGTATTGGCATCTAATTTGCTGTTCTGTGGATTTGTCTTTTATTTTTCACCTGGTTCTTATTTACAGGGTCTTGCCAACTTCCCCACTGCCAGACTCCATTCTTCAGACTTTGATATATATGTAAAAACTTATTTTTTAATTTTCTTTTTGCTTACTTGTTTTTAAACCTGTTTATTAGTCCTAACTTTTAAGTTCTGCTTAGTTTCTTTCTTTTCCTAAGAACCTCATCAACCACTATTTTCCAACCCATTACTCCCAAGTACTTAGTTCCTACATTTTTAGACTGATAATGATGCCTCCATCCCAGATGCTTGTTACTGGCCTTTCCTGGAACCAATTCCTTATTTCTATGTATTTTTACTGGCTTCTGAGCAGATGTCCCTGAAAGTCGTGAACCATTTTTGAAAACTAAACTTACTATTGTCTCTAACAAAGCTATATTTACATGTTTTAAATGGCAAAATCTTGCCCTTATCAAAGTTGAAGATTCATCATTTATCAGGCACTGAACTAATTCTTTGACAAACACCTGATTTACTTGTCTTAGTAATATCTTAATTGTAAAATAAGAGTGACTAGATGTGCAAACACAATTTCTATTAATGACTCACAATTTTTAGTGTTCAAGGTAGAAAATTAACACAAATTATGCTATGTATAATTTACAGAAGGTGTCCTATAACTTCTATTCCATCAAGAGGTAGATTCAATGCATAGGATTTCATCATAAGATATGCATCACGTCTGACTTTTCTTGATCTAGATACCAAACAAATAAAATATAAGAACATAGAATAATCAGAGAAGAACAGGTATTTTCTATAAATACTAACCTTCTTTCAGAAAAATACAGATGATAGTTACTAATCCATAGGAAATCTAAAATGTTCTTGGGCCAATACTTTCAGAACTGTCTCTTATAATGGTAGAAAATATTTGTTTAAAATGTTTAGATTATACTCCCTATGGTTAGTTCTTGGCTTTTCCCTCTAGGAGTTCCGCTGTTCTTGTTCTTTTTTGGTCAAATTTGAAGAAGCTGTTAGAGAATATGCTGTCATTGAGGGATGAGTATCTTTCCCAGGAAGCTTTCTACTTGTAAATGTTGATGGATCACACAAAGTATTCCTTCACTAGCAAACAAAAACAACAACAACAAAAAGACTATGAAATAACAATATATAATCAAGGTGGTATTAATGGTTTGTAGCCACGTATTTGCAAGGTTTCAGCTACAGACAAAAGTCATAGAGCTGAAACAGGGAGGTGTAGGGGCAAAGCACCTATTGACAGATAGATTGAGATCCCTGGAACACATTATGGTCCAGTGTATGATTTTACAACTTCACTTGACATTAGATGGAAGCCTATGAAATGGATTAGAAACAAATACTGAACATGACTAAGAAATAGCTAAAGGAATGATACTTTCAGTCAATACTCAAGACGAGGAAAGAAAAACTAATCGTTGCTTAGATTCTAATAAGAAATCTTGGCTCAGCACCCGTAGCACAGTGGTTATGGTGCCAGCCACATGCACCGAGGCTGGTGGGTTCAAACCCAGCCCAGATCAGCTAGGCAACAATGACAACTGCAACAATAAATAGCCAGGTTTTGTGGCAGGCACCTGTAGTCCCAGCTACTTGGGAGGCTGAGGCAAGAGAATCACTTGAGCCCAAGAGTTTGAGGTTGCTGTGAGCTGTGATAGAACAGCACTCTACTGAGGGCAACATAGATTCTGTCTCAAAAAAAAAAAAAAAAGAAATCTTGTGTCTGTACATTACTAACAGTAAGAGGACTACTAATGAAGGTGACACCCTGAAAGATGGGTCCTCAGAAGGGTAATTCTTTATAGTATTGATTTGAGAAAGTGTTATGAAAAACATAGATTCAATTATAGATCAAAAGCATCTGAAAGTTGCATTTCTGCTATTTGCAATTAAAGAAATATTAAAAGAAATAAAATTTCCCCATTTTTACCTTCTATTATTTATCTGAAAATTATGCCATTTATCAAGATGTAAGGGCTCATTCTTTAAATTGAGGATCTGTTTTCTCTCTTATAAGAAACATTTTTACAACTACAAATCATCCATGGTGAATCACCTTTAATATTTGTGAATAAGATGACAATATTGGCAAATATTTCCACTCTCCTTAGTTGAGGACATAATAGATGTCCTGATAGGTTACGAAATAGTTGAAATTTTTCATCCTTCCATGTATCCAGAACCTTTGCAATGTGATGTCCACAGTTTGTCTTACTAAAGAGGTGAAATATATTTCTCTACCTCGCGGATTTGTTTTTGACCATATGAATTGATTTGACTATCTTGGTTCCAAGTCTAGGTTGTAAGGAGACTTTCATATATCTGCTTACCTTTTTGCATTTCTACCAGTGTCAGGAACATAACATACCTGCATACGCCTGTGTCCCAAGAAGAAGAAGAAAGCTATCTCCTGAGCTATTGTCAATTATAATCAGCAGAGCTTTCTAGACCAGCCATTACCCAGCCTAGTCACAAGAGCATAAGTTTCAGGGAAATTTATTGTATTTATTGTGCAGTATTTACTGTGACTCTAGTCAGGTGATACAGTAGAATATATCTGCCTTCTGAGCCCTAGCCATGGCCATGTTCTGTTTTGTTTCCTTTTGTCAATGAAGTTTTAGGGACCAATATGCAATGTTTAATTCTCTCTGTGCCATGACAAAAATATTATTAAATAGTATTCTGAACAGGAGGATACTCTGTCATTCTGGATCTGTGAGTGAAGATAAGATGAAGCAGAGCCACCAGCAGAATCAAGATAGGCATCTGCTATAGTGAGAAATAAATAGTTTTCATAGCAGACCACACTAGTTTGTGAATTTTGTTACTTCTTTGTAAAACATTTGTGTAGAAAAATAAAATGTAGCAATTTCTAAAAATATTAAATTTATTTTCATTTATATATAATGGAAAGAAAAAATATTGGCAATAATAAAATTTTTCATTCTGAGAGTATTTCTATTAAAATAGCATAAAGCAAAATATTCAGTTTTTTCATGCTCTGATGAAGTACTCCAAATATGAACCTATAGATGTGTGATTTAAATTAACTGTAATGATTTATTTTTTGAAATAGGCAATAGAATATTTCCATGGCATGTTAGGAACTCATTTAGTTCATAACATTGTTTCAAATATTGACTTTTTTGTTGCTGCTTTCATTTTAAAATCAAAATCTAGACATTGTCTCAGAAATTATATTCCATAATATCCTAAATATGGGATAAAAATAAACCATGTTACAGAAACATATGGATGTTTAAGGACAATTACCCTGAAACAAGACAAAGGACGTACACCTGCATGAAACAGGTGCTAAAATAAACTGCTCTTTAATAATATTTAACATGTGTCATCCTTTATATTCAGCGCTTTACATCCATTTTCTCATTAATTATTTCAAAAATTTCTTAAGCTAAGTATGATAATCACCAGTTTTAGACCACAACAAGAAGAGACCCACACTCTAAGACTTATATTTGGCAGGCTCCCCTCTGCCCCACCTCTGGCCATGCCCCTCTCCCCAAGGAGCCAATCGATGTCAACAGTATGTCCCTCTTGTCGTTCATATTTCCCACTGTAGACCACGCTTTAAGTAAACTTGGTCTCTGAAATTCTGTGTCCAAAATGTCCCACGTCAACATCCAAAGCTTGCGTGGTGCTTTCACTTTGTCTGTGCTTCCAAGTGCTTACTCTTTTGCCAGAGTGGGTGTGTGTGGTTCTGAGTCCACATGATGGCCAAGTGGCAGCTGGAAAAGGAGACTGCAGACGTAGGTTGGAATTCTAGCTGACAGAGCCTCGCATGTGTTTGTAAGAGCTTATATTGTTCATGACCAGGCTAAGCGTCAAAAGAGGAGTGATTATTGAGAGAGGGAAATTTTTGCTGACCCACTACATGTAACACAGATTTCTAAAGAGATCCGAGACTGTTTAATTGACATATGAACTATCAAGTCCTAACAAGAAAATACCATATTTATGATGGTAAAAGGATATAACATCTTGTTGAATGGTTAGTTTAACTCGTAACTTTTAAACAAGATATATGACATGTGGCACTACTACCCTAGTCTACACAGAAAGACAGTGGCGCTTAGGTTAAGCCAATCGCCCAGTTCCCATAGCTGGTAAAGGACAGAGTATGAGCTAAAATGAGAAGACTGAAATTTTAAGCCCCTATGTATTTAGCCAGTTTAATTTTATACTTTCTATACATGAAATGAAGAAAGAGGCTATAAATTCGAAGGGTACAAGAAAGATGAAAATTTGTTTAATTTTCATTAAACAAAAGTGCAAATCATATGCACATCTACTTGGTACCACAGACACCCTAGTGTCAGGACCCCTATGGTCTGGTCTTGGTCACCGCAGGAAGGAACCAGGTGTGACACGGATTAGACGTACAAGGTTGCGGGAGGCGGGCTAACCTTAGTTGCAGGGTAGCCCCGAGCCCCCTCCTAACAGCTATTTATTAAGGTTATACACAACAGGTGTGGAGAGGTCAGGTAATTACATGTGAGGCTGCCTGTGTAAGGATTGCCACGTGCTCTCCTCACGTGTTCTTTCCCCACAACCCTCATGAAGAACTACTAAGCATCAATGTTTAACGCATGCTTACTAGTGAGTGACCGACCTTATCTCATTCCAGAACACTGAATACTTGGGGGATTGCCCCCAAGTCAGGAAGCGTCTCTGGGCTTGCCAGGAGATTGTCCTGTTCTCAGCGTTTCCTTTTAATGTGATAAGAATCAGTAACTGTCCTTTGCAAGCATGGTGTCCAGTCCTCTACACCCTAGCCTGACACTTTTAGTCTTTTACCCTTTTTACTGCAATGACTCTGTAAACTCATAGATTTTTGCTAAATTGTATAAATCTTTTCAATTAATTTGCCATATTTTTATTTAAAAAATAAAACAATTTCATGTTTCCAATGCCTTACACGGTGGCAGACACAAAGTAGATATTCAATAAATAATATTTCATCTCTCTTAAAAGGACATTAGCTCCTTGAAGACATTTGTCTAAAACTTGGTGCATGTTTATATGAATAAATGAAGGAATAAATAATTATCATTCCATGTCCTTACTTTTAGCATCTGTTCTGAAATTATTAAAATACTGTAAATAAAAAATAAGCCTGAGTAAGATATACGAGGATTTCACTGCTTTACCAAGAAAGTTATAAATTAGTGGATTGGGGGGAATTGCTTTGTCTTCCATGTAATGTTAGTTGCAGTCACTAGGCTTAAAAGGGACTAAGAAATTTTGAATGGGGCTCAGCGCCTGTGGCTCAACAGGCTAAGGTGCCAGCCATGTACACCTGAGCTGGCAGGTTCGAATCCAGCCCGGGCCCGCCAAACAACAATGACAGCTGCAACCAAAAATTGGCCAGGGGTCGTGGCGGGCGCCTGTAGTCCCAGCTACTTGGGAGGCGGAGGCAAGAGACTCACTTGAGCCCAGGAGTTGGAGGTTGCTGTGAGCTGTGATGCCACGGCACTCTCTCCAGGGTGACAGCTTGAGGCTCTGTCTCAAAAAAAAAAAAGAAATTTCTGCTTGGTTCGCTCCTGGATTTTGGTACCAAAAAAGAAAAAAAATAGAAATTTCTGCTCATTCAATTTTGGACAAGCAAATAATCCACTTTTTAAAATCATAATATTGTAAGAAACTTGTACTATTTCCTTTGCTTTCAGGCAGGTGCCTATTCCTGACATGATCCAGGACAATTGCTCACTCCTTTTTCCACAAGCCTAAGTCACGTGATACGAAAGGGGAGTCATAGGTTCTGAATTTGACATGCAGTAACTAGATAGCCAAAGGGTTTCATCAAAATTGTCTTCATTTGGCTCGGCACCTGTGGCTCAATGGGCTAGGGCGCCAGCCACATACACCTGAGCTGGCCGGTTCGAATACAGTCCGGGCCCAGCAAACAACAATGACGGCTGCAACCAAAGAATGGCCAGGCGTTGTGGCAGGTGCCTGTAGTCCCAGCCACTTGGGAGGGAGAGGCAGGAGACTCGCTTGAGCCCAGGAATTGGAGGTTGCTGTGAGCTATGATGCCACAGCACTCTATCCAGGGCTACAGCTTGAGGCTCTGTCTCAAAAAAAAAAAAAAAAAAAAAAAAGAAATTTTGAATGCAATAACTTCTATTTATAAGATAAATGCTTTATTTTGTTTATATTTCACTATGAAAGCTCTTATCATTTCTCCAGTATATCTTTTAATAATTTTCAGTTTCGAGGGTATACAATTTGGTCATTTGTGATGTTTTCTTATTTATTTATTTGTTTACATATTTATTTATTTGGTGCTTTTGCCTGATTATGAACTGGAGATCTTTCACAACAAAATGACTACAATCAAACATAAGATAGGGTTACTTTAAAACAACCAACAAATAAAATTAGAATGTTCCTAACACAAAAAAATGATAAATGCTGATGGTGATGAATAGATAAATTACCCTAATTTGTTTAATTCACATTGTATACCTGCATCAAAATATAATACGTATTGTATAAATAATTACAACTCTCAAGTATACATAGTGTCTAAAAGAATGCCATATTTTTTAAAAGTTATTTAATATAAATATTACAATAACATCAAGTTTTCTTAAAGTTCAACAATAAAAATTCTGATTTCTGACTTATATGTATTTTATTTAATTTTTGTGAAATATTTAATCTATATTTGGCACAAGTTTTGTGTTTATTACCATATTTTAAAGTATATGTATTTTCAAATGTAAAACTAGGGTGGTGCCTGTGGCTCAATGAGTAGGGCGCCAGCCCCATATGCTGGAGGTAGCGGGTTCAAACCCAGTCCAGGCCAAAAACTGCCAAAAAAAAAAAAGAATCAAATGTGAAATTAAGTACAATTTAACTCTTGAGTGTTACCATTCATTACTTCAAAATCAATCATATACAAGTTATCAAGCATTTTAGATGATAGTTTACTTATATTAGAAATAAAGCTCTACCAAATTATTACATAACAGATGGCAGCACATTTTTGTGTATTTATTTCTCTCAGTATTTTCAGAATTGACAAAAGAAAAGCTTTTCCTTTTTTTTTTTTTAATGCATATCTCATAAGCCATGTTGTGTCTTCTGTCCATAAACATCCAAATTTACCAAAGTGTTGTTCTTGGGAACTCTTATTATTAAACTTTATAAAAATAATATGGATTCATAATATGCAAATATCCTTTCCCATTGTGAACATTGTCTATTTGCTTTGGCTGTTGTCTCTTTAGCTATACAGAAGCTGTTCAGTTTAATTAAGTCCCATTTGTTTTTTTTTTGTTGTTGTTGCAATTGCCATGGAAATCTTCTTCATAAAGTCTTTCCAATACCTTCAAGTGTATTCCCACACTTTCTTCAAAGATTTGTATTGTTTTGTGCCTTAGATTTAGAACTTTTATCCATTTTGAATCAATTGTTGTGAGTAGAGAAAGGTGTGTTTCCAATTTCAGTCTTTTACATGTGGATATCCAGTTCTCCAAGCACCATTTATTGAATAGAGATTCTTTTCCCCAGTGTATGTTCTTGTTTGGTTTATCAAAGATTAGGTGTCTATAAATGTTAATTTCATCTCATCGTTTCCTATTTGGTTCCAGGTGTCTATGTCTCTATTTTTGTGCCAGTATCAGGCTGTTTTAATCACTATGGCCTTATAGTACAGCCTAAAGTCTGGTAGGCTAATGCCCCTAGCTTTGTTTTTATTGCTAAGAATTGTCTTAGCTACACTCAGTTTTTTTCTGTTTCCATACGAAATGAGGAATTATTTCTTCCAAGTCTTAAAAGTATGACATTAGTATTTTAGTAGGGATGGCATTGAACCTATAGATTGCTTTGGGAAGTATAGACTTTTTAACAATGTTGACTTTTTTCCAGGCAAGAACATGGTATGTTCTTACATTTGTTAATATCTTCTGCTATTTCTTTTCTTAGGGCTTTGTAATTTTCTTTAAAGAGTTCCTTCACCTCTCTTGTTAGGTATATTCCTGGGTATTTCATTTTCTTTGGGGCTATGATGAAGGGAGTTATGTCCCTAGTTAACCTCTCATATTGACTGTTGTTGGCATATACAAAGGCTACTGACTTGCAGACATTTTTATATCCTGAGATATTGCTGTAGTTTTTGATGACTTCCAGGAGTCCTGAGATATTACTCTAGTTTTTGATGACTTCCAGGAGTCTTGTGGTTGAGTCACAAAGAGGGAGAGTTTGTCCCCCTCTGCTCCCATTTGGATGCCCTTTATTTCCTTCTCTTGTCTGATTGTATTGGCTTCAACTTCCAGCACTATGTTGAATAGTATTGGTGATAGAGCCCAACCTTGTCTGGTTGCAGTCCTAAGTGGAAAAGCTTTCAGTTTTACTCCATTCAGTAAAATATTAGCTGTGGGGTTATCATAGATGGCTTCAATCAGTTTAAGAAATATGCCACCTATGCCTATATTCTTCAGTGTTCTAATTTGAAAAGGATGCTAGCTTTTATCAAATGCTTTTTCTGCATCTATTGAGAGGATTATACGCTTTTTGTTTTTGCTTCTGTTGTAATAGTAAATTATGTTTATGGATTTGCATATGCTAAACCAACCTTGCATCCCTCAGATGAAACCAACTTTATCATGATGGACAAAAGCTTGGTAACTCAGATCAACAGAGAATTCAAATTAATCATCATAAAAAGAGCCAAAAATTCCTTATATGACTGGGCAAGAGAAATGAATAGAACTTTCTCTAAAGAAGATAGACAAATGACTAAGAAGCATATGAAAAAATGGTCATGATCCCTATTTATCAGAGATATGCAAATCAAAACTACTACCCTGAAATATCACCTAACCCCAGTGAGAATGGCCCACATCATAACTGCAGATGGTGCATGGATGTGGAGAGAAGGGAATACTTTTACATTGCTGGTGGGACTGCAAAGTAATACATTCTTTTTGGAAGGAAGCATGGAGAATCCTCAAAGAACTCAAACTGGACCTCCCATTTGATCCTGCAATCCCATTACTGGGCATCTATCCAGAAGAAAAAAAAAAATCCTTTCCTCATAAGGACATTTGCACTAGCTATTTATTGCCACTCAATTTACAATCACCAAATTGAAACAGCCTAACTGTCCACCAACCTAGGAATGGATTAATGAGCTGTGGTGTTAATATATGTACCATGGAATATTATTCGGCCACTAAAAAGATGGAGACTTTACATCTTTTGCATTAACCTGGATGGAAGTGGAACAAAATATTCTTAGTAAAGCATCAAAATAATGGAGAAGCAAGAATCCTATGTACTCAATTCTCATATGAGGACAGTTGATGACCTAGTACATGGTGGGTTTTGGGGGTAAGAGGGTGTTGGAAAGGGAAGGAGGGGCAGAGGGTCACATGGTATGTCACACCTCTGGGGATGGGACACAAATGTAGGAGGGGCTTTGCCTAACAAATGAAATCAGTGTAACCTAGTTCTTTGTACCTTCAATGAATCTCCAACAATTAAAATAGTAGTAGCAATAATCATAATACGGATTTTATAAATACATTTAAGAAACACTCTATCTGATATTTCCTTTCAGAGACTGATTTATAAACAAAAGTATATATGAACTCAGAAAACTTCTGCATCATAAACTTAGTGTTTTCCTGATTTTTCTGTTCATGAAGCACTTTTTTTGGTGAACATTACTCTCAAATTAATATTGTGTCTGAAGTTTATTAAATTGTTTATTGTTTATTAAATTTATTTTGACATATTAAAATCTACTCTTTCCTAATAGTATACTTCATATATGAAATAACTTTCTCCCAAACATATTTTTTCTTGTAAACATAATACAAACAAATGATTATGTGTAGCCTTCATAACATGCATTTGTATCTTTTAAACTCTTGCTGCAAAGTGAAAAGAGAAAAAAATGTTTCTCACTGTTTCCTTTGAAGGACTATACAGGAATTCCCATGAAGTGGATGTGCTTACAATAAAACTGAAAATAGTTTAAAATACTTCTAATGCAGATTTATAATAAGATCTTAGAAGGTAGGAAGGAAAGCATGTAGGTCAGTGCTTCCAACAAGTAGCGCAGAGCAGAAATTTCTAAAGAGTTTTTAAAAATAAATGTGTTTAAGTCTTACTGTAAACTTACTGAAAAAAACAACTTCTGGAATCCATAAGGAAAAGAAAGTTGTGGATTATTGTTTTTAAAAAATATCTGAAGGATATTTTAGGGGAAGTTAACTTTAATGCAGGTGTTGACCATGTCCTCTGGCTAGGAAATAAAACAACCTTATCCATATTAGGAACTTAAATGCCACCTAAATTATATAATATCTTAAAATCTACTATGTTATTATAGTTGCAGTGGAAACCCACTTCAATGTTTATATCCTATATTGTTTTATTTTCTTTTAATAAAAAACATACCTCGGCATTCATGTGTCTGTATCTCTGGGACTTGCTACAGAAGTCGATTATGATTTCTGAAACCACCCACGACTCTGCAGTGCATAGAAATCATAGGTTAGCAAAGCTCCTCTGAGGCGTCGCTCATCTCCAGATCAGAACGTCAGCATTAGTGAAAGCAGTGTTACAGAATTCAGGTCAGGGCATGGCTCTGTCATCATCAATGTCAAAACACTGTCTAGACAAAACCAAAGACAAGCTCTATGATAGTTCCTCTTCCTCTTCACTATTCCCAGAATGGCATCCTATTTTATTAATTTTGCTGATTCATAGAACTAGTCATCATGAATTTAAAAATATCTCAAGAAATCTTCTGATTGAGACTATTTGCTAATATTTGTTGAGTGCTTACTGGGTGACTTGTACCCTGATGGGTATTTTATGTGGATTAACTTGTTAAATCTTTGTAACCACCATGTGAAATTGGTACTTTTATTGTTATCCCATTTCATGGTCTGGTAAACTGAGGGGCAAAAGGCTGACTTTGCAGTTTGTGCTAATAATCATTATGCAAAACGGAATGCTACTACATGTATTTTTCATATGACTGACGGAACCCAGGAAAATGAATCAGAATACCTCAGGTCATGTGATATAAAAATGGTATTTTCTTTCACTGTGCTCTTGGACCTACAGCACACTACCTCTGTCATTAATCTTTCATTTCCTGCACGGTATCACTGAGTATCTGCACATTCCACCTGCTACTTTGGCTGCACTGTGGCACGAATCTTTCATTTCCATTCTCTTATGCTCTGCAGTGAAAGGTAGCTGTCCCGAGTTTCTAAAGCTCGCAGGAAAAACTTTTTCGCCTCCCAAAAGAGCGAGACTAATCAGATATACCACTGTCACTGGGAAAAGGAAGCAAAGCTATAATTCCATAATGAAACAAAAGTATATTCTAAACACAAGCTGCTGAATTTTGTTAGGATGTCTAGCAAAGAATGCTCAGCAAGTAAACACCTCATTTGCTGATGTGCTGCAGAACAGAGCATTTTCTAGTTCTAAGCAACTGGTAGTATCTCCTGCGGCAGGTCTGGAATATATATGCTATTTATAAATGGAGGGTAAAGACATGAGGGACAGAGATGGGGAATTCCTCATAATTCTAGAATAGGATTAATAATCATTTCAGGCCAAGGCACCTTTTCTCTTTCCTTATTTTGTTTTATGAGAAACTGAGGATATTTTGTCACTTATTTGTTTCTCCATGTTCTTAACATGAGGTTTAAATTGGAAAAAAAGAAGTCGTCTTGGTTTCAAATTTATGTTTTAAGTATATTTGGAGAATAAGTATATTAATTGCTGGCCATGCTGTTTTTATTTTATTTTATTCTATTGTGCTGTATTTTATTTTATTGGTCTGTGCCTTTCCCTTTGTTTTAATTGAAGTTTATATTTGATTGATTATTAAGATCTCTATATGTAGTATGTGTATATATTTGATTACTACAAACTCATGTGCTATATATGTGTGTGTGCCTGTGTATATTGCAATATGTTCCTTAGTTTGGTCTTCTTTTGTTTTTGTTGTTAGTATACTGATTTGTAATTACTTTACTATTTTTGTCACCCAAAGCACAATTTTTTTTCAATTCCATACATCATCATGACTTTTCCTTTCTGAGAGCTGATTGATATTCACTTACATCTTCTTTTAGTAATTTTTAGACATTTTTCTCATAAGTCCATCCAGAATTTATTCTGCTGGGTTGTGTCTAGACATTGCAACCTGAGTTGGTTATTCTACTTTGTAATTTATATAGAAACATGATCTTACAGCTTTTATCCCCATTGCTTTTTAATCACAGATAGCTTTATTTACAGGGAACTGTAACTAAATCTGTTTAGAGGCAGACTTTTTTAGCACGCTCTTTTCCTGAGAAAACTATTATGTTTCTATGTAACTGTGTTCCTCTCTTCCACCTTGTCCATCCACACACACCCTCATGTTCCCTTCCACAGCATACTGCCTGGTTTAAGTTTAGGAAAATCATCTTTTTTAATAGAGGATTAACCAGTGTAGAGGAATTATTGTGATTATACAAACGATGATACATTTGGGAGACAAAAATGTGAGCCAGAATGCAATGCTCTTGTCTACCAAAAATAATTATTTAACAACCATAATCACTCACTGTCCAAAATCTTAATGTCAAAATATTGTGGGGCTGTCACATTCTGAGTGACAAACATGATTGATAAATGTGATTTAGTAATAATAATTTTCTTCTGCCCAAACATATTTTAAAACATCAAAAGTTTAGACATATTGTGATTTAAAGAGCTATACTTAGTTACAAAATATAAAATTTCCTTTAAAAATTATATGTATGAATCGTGCAAAAAGATTCATAGTAAAATTAAAGCAAGTTTTTCAGCTTGACTATTTATCTATAAATTTTCCAACAAACTAGTTACACATTTACTCCCTTTTCAATATTTACATTAGTGTTGTATATTTAAGGTGATTCTCTTGTAGCAAATATGACACTATTAATAAAGAAAATGTGAAAATTCACACTGGCAGGTAACAAGCTTATGTTAATATTTTGCATTTCAACCATGAAAGACAGCTATATTAAGTTTACATATAATTTAACCAGTTAATTTACAGGAACAACTGTTTTTTAATGAGGGAGGCTTCTCTTCATAACCTTTCCTTTCTAGAAAATATCATTGCTTATATAACTGTATCACAATGATATTTTAATATTTGATCTTAATTATTATATACGCTAGTAAACTTCTCTGTAATTTAATTGTATGTTAATTAATACAGGATCAGTTCACATAGATATAATGAAACTGAGCTCAATAAAATATATTGTGTAGGGTTTTATTTACTAGAGAGGAAAAATCCAACATTTCAGTGACAATAACCACAGTTGTTTGAAAATGTTATAGTAAGTCAAATGTCTATGATTATGAAAATAATTGAAAGACTTTAAACTACTTAATCTTTGAAATAATAAGCAGGATATCCTAATATCCAGTGTATCCAGCTATAAAACTTTGCCTTTATGATACAATTAAGATAAGAATTAAATAGCTATTGCTTTGAGAAAGATGGGCAGTATTAGTGGAAATAAATGACATTGACAAAATAATTACCTAATTTATTGAAAAACCTACAATTAACACTTTTTAAAAATCAATGAAACTCACCTTTTATGTGTGCTATTCCCCCTCCCCCCAAATACTACAATGAGGAAGAATATTGTGAAATGAATTTTTGTTTAAATCAAAACACTTTTTCTTTGGCTTTTTTAAAAAAGTGATTTAATTTTAAAATGCAAATGGCAACATTTATCTATGCGGGGTGCTTACAACTTCTTCATTTCAATATTTTATCTCAGTACAGAGAAATCTAAGCAACAATTATATGTTTTTGTGATAATTTCGCTGATGTATCAGGTGGAGGAGTAATTAGCAACATCCATCATCTATTTCTCAAGTAATCGCATGCTTCTAGTCATTTTCTTTTAAAAATAAGTTTAAACATACTGTGAAAAAATTTTGCATTTCAATTTCAAATATCACTAAATACAAAGCACAACTTGTCCCTGTTTTAATTGCCTTTTTATAATAGAATATTCTGCTTTTCATCTTTTACTTTTAAATGCTATGATTGCAAGTACTTTAAGGTCACGTATTTCATCTTACTTTGACAAGATAAGGTATGGTTGAAAAATAGACTCCTAACAGTTTGTGGCTTTGTAGAAGGTAAGTTTATTGTCATCACTGCACAACAATGTGTTCTGAAGATTCTAGATGTGTTGTCCTTCATCTATGGTTGCTCTGTTCCCAACTGGCCACACTCGGACCCAGGGCGATGGAGGCTTTGTCATTATAAAGTTTTGACTGTTAATGTCAACATAATCATCTCCAGTCCAGTTAGCTAGAAAGGAGAAAGAATATAGGAGGTGTTCTTAGAGAGTAGGTTTGAAAATAGATACTACCATTTGCACCAGGTACGACTAATTCAGCTTAGTTTCCCAGTCTTTCCTTTAGCACTGAAAGTCCTATGTTCTGGGAAGCCTCTTAGTCATTGGCAAAGAAAAATGGTTGATCTCATGCACCCTCCCCTGGGAAGAACTTAGCCTCCTTATCACCCAAAGGCAAGGAATGTCAGGCAGAAATTAAGGCTACGTTTCAAACAGGGAGGAACATAATAGATTTGGTGGAATGCTGTCAATTTCTTTCACAAAAGACTCCATTTTATTCCTCTTTAATCCAAAGCCTGTAACTTTTTACTTGGCTTAGAGCTAGAACTAAATAAATGTTGGTGAAATAAAATTAAGGGCATAGATATTGCTCTGCTCCTTTAAACTTAAAAAAAAAACAATGAAAACTGAGCATATATACTGCTTTCTGTATTAAACTCTACTATAAGCCTTTGTTCAAGAAAAATATTTCTGTGATGCAATGATTTGATATTATTTATGAAGTCAGCTACCTATCCTAATGTTCGAATGTTCTTTCTTCTCAATCTCAACTAATCAGCCTCTCTTGTTTTTAACAAAGTAAGAAAACATATTTTCCTTTCAGGTATTATTCAACATTATACATATCACTCCCATCTTTTTTGACCTTGGAAGCTCACCCATATTAGCTGAATGTCTAAGACTTAATTGGCAGGATGTTGTAGTAAAAATGACAAGGATGCCTAGATTCAGATGATCTAGGAGCTATCTCTCCGCAACTGATGATTTTGGAAAAGTCACTGGAATTCTCTGGACCTAATATTTTTATTTTAGTTAATTTAGAATATGGCCACACACTGCATAGTAAAGTGTTAGTCAAGGACAGATCACATAGTTGATGGTATTCCCCTAAGATTATAATATTGTATTTTTATGGCACATTTTCTATGTTTAAATATATACATATCCAACATTGTGTTACAATTGTCTACATAGGTGTGTGGCAGGCTATATTATCTATAGGTAGGTAACATTCTATAATGTTCATATAAAAAATGACATTACCTCAAGACACATTTCTCAAAATATAACCCGGTAGGTATATTCTATAATGTTCATATAAAAAATGACATTACCTCAAGACACATTTCTCAAAATATAACCTGGTAGTTAATCAACCCATGACTTTATTAATACATGTCCTATCTATTCAAAGGGTTATTTTGATGATAAAAATTAGGCATGTAAACAGAGCAGTCAGGCATACTAAAGTATTATGACAACTCTTCCTCTCCTTTACTACTAGGTCCATTTATTAGGCCATGTAAGGCATCATACTTGCATTTCAAAACCATATTGGACAGCAGGTTTTGGCAACCCCTGTTCATTCGCATTCTCTTGTCATTGTAGGTAAAAATAAATAATGAATTATCATGGTTTAGGAAACTTTATTCTTTCCTAGGAGCTCCTCAGAATGGAAGAAATAATTTTTTCCAACCTCTGAAAAATACTACATTTGTAGTTATTGATGGAAAAATTTGAGAAGTTTTAATAATTACCTCCAGACACTACATGCATAAAAAATTACAGGATGTTGACACATCAAGAAAAAAGTTGAAAGTGATAAATTTTGCCCATGCAACATAAAACTATCTTCCTCTTTCAAAATGTGTTAAGACAAACACACATATGAGTATAAAATTGAGACCAATAATTTAAACTACAGAGTAGATTTTTTTTTTTTTTGTACGAAAGGTCTTTATTAGCAGGGAAGCTGCAGAGCAGCATTAAGGTGAAGGAGAGAGAGAGAGAAACGGGGGAAGAGAGGAGAAAGACAGAAGGGAGAGAAGAGAAGGGGGGAGGGAGAGAGAGAGAGAGAGAGAGAGAGAGACCAGACACGCGGGGGAGGAAAGACAAAAGAGTACAGAGTAGATTTTAGTCAAATGCATGAGACGGTCATTTTAATGACTCGATCCTCTTACATTTGAATTGATCAGAACCACTTAAAAGTATTTTTGATAGTGTAATGGAAATAGAAGAAACCAATAGCAGAAGGCTAGTAGGAAAGGCTTAGTTAAAGTGGTGGTTTTGAAACACTACTTTGCCAAACATCAAAGACCAGTTTCATGGTAAAGATTTTTTCCATGGACTGGGAGGGAGAGAGGGAATGGTTTTGGGATTATTCAAGCACATTGCATGTATTGAGCACTTTATTTCTATTATTACTACATTGTAGTGTACAATTAAGTAATTATGGAATTCATCATAATGCAGAATCAGTGAAAGCCCTGAGCATGTTTTCCTGCAACTAGGCAGTGCCGTCTGGGGGTGAAGGGAGGTAGTGATACAAGAAGTGTGTTCAGTTCCACCTCAGATCATCAGGCATTAGCTCCTCATAAGGAGCACGCAATTTAGATCCCTTGCTTGTGCAGTTTACAGCAGGGTTTCCACTCCTGTGAGAATCTAATGCTGCCACTGATCTGACAAGAGGTGATGCTGGCAATGAGAACAGCTGTAAATACAGATGAAGCTTTGTTTGCTCCCCACTTCCCACATCCTGCTGTGCAGCCTGGTAACTATCAGTTTCAGGTGTGAGGTCTGGGAGTTTCAGGACTACCGACTTAGGCAACTAAGGATGCTGCAACTGGCAAATGGGGAGTGGATGGAGAAATAAAGAAGCCAGAGTTAAAACAGCCATTTCTATTTGAACCACAGGAGTGTTGCTTTTACGTGGTAATTTACGTATCCTTAAGATAATGAAACTCCACTCTTTTAAGGGAATTTGAAAAACACTGGTTTTTATGACTATATTTTAAAATTTTGTTTATTATAGGATTGCCCTACATGTTGCAGAAATTTAACCAAGTGCCAAGCAAGTGTCCTGGATGGAAGGTAAAGGTATACTGAATTGAAATAAACTTCTTTATGCTTTTATGTGGTAAAGGGGTGTGTATTAAATACTGTATAATTTAAAAGAGAGTACAAATGAAATGCAGAAAACAGGGAATAAATGTCATAGAGTTGTACGGGGAATCAGCTGTACCATGGCACTTGCCATGGGAACCTCTGCATGGAGATGGAGCTTCTGCCTGTCAAATGGGCTGTGCTTAGCAGTAGGACTGAATGGACTGAAAAATTAAAGTGTTAGTGTGGCAGAATAAATTAACTTATCAGGTTTGTTAGTTTAACTAAAGAACATCCATAATTAACATTGTTAGGGTACTTCCTATGTGCAGATAACTTCTTAAGAATATGCATTTATTGAAAAATATTGATATTTCACAATAATTGTTCCCATATGCTTTAGTCTGTTTGGGATGGTATATGTGAATATCACAAGTGGGGTGGCTTATAAACAACAGAAATTTATTTCTTTTTTTTTGAGGCAGAGTCTCATTTAGTCACCCTCAGTAGATTGCTGTAGCATCACAGCTCACAGCAACCTCTAATCCCTGAGCTTAGGTGATTCTCTTACCCCAGCCTCCCGAGCAGAATTTATTTCTTACAGATCTGGAGACTGAGGAGTTCATGGTCAAGCTTCCCAGAAATGTAGTTCTTACAGCTCTGGAGACTGAGGAGTTCGTGGTCAAGCTTCCCCAGATTCAGGGTCGGTAAGGACATGCTGTCTGGTTCGTAGGTGGCTGTCCTCTCACCATGTCTTCACACAGCGAGAGGAGCAAGGCTGTCCTCCTGGATCACTTTTATAAAGGCACTAATTCCATTCTGGAGGGCTCTCCCTTCACAGCATCATCACCTCTTACAGGATCAACACTCAAATACAATCACATTGAGCATTAGATTTCAACTTGTGAATTGGGCGTCTGGGACACAAACATTCTGTCTATAATGCCAAATATTAATATTAAAAGGAGAGTAAACATTAGAGAATGTGAGTATGTTCCCAAAGTTAAACAAATGGTAAGTATTAAACTCAAGATTACTACTAGTTGGGATGAAATTTTGAACCTGAATACTATATTTCCTTTTAAATTCAGGTGAAATTTCAATATATTCCTCCAATGTAAAGTGATCGCCTCAGATCCAAAATGTCATGTTCTTTTATAGTTTTAAGAGATTATATTGGAAAAAATTTGTCATTTTTGATTCATTTGTAATTGATTATTTACAGGCAGCGATACACCTAGTGTTTGTGTTCAGATAAGCCTGAATGGGCTCCCAAATCCATCTCTATTCAAACATGCATTATGAGGACAATCAAATCTACTGTAAAGAATGGTTTGAAGGTGCAGATAATATAATGTGCTAATAGGTTTAGAGGAGGGCTTGGTGCCTCTACATATCTCCCCTCCCTTAATTTCTTGGTCATTTTATATTCATTGTGTCCTCTGTCCTGTGTGTAAACAAAAGGCTTATGGAATTTATTTAGAGTTAATTTTTGATTCTTAAAATTCTGAACAGAACTCAGACTAAGGTTAATTCCAGCGGTCTCTTAATGAATGATATTTTTATATCAGTTGGATGAACGCCATAGATTATTATGTGGCATGAGACTATTTTGAAACATTAACATTTCCTTTTATCTCAGATGTATTCAATAACCTACCACTTTCCCATCTAGGATGATAAGAGGAGAGAGTGTCTGTGCACATTTCTCTCACAGTGTGGTTGTTAAATGAAAATGCAGAGAAAGTAGAAGGTAATTTGGATTTTACCTTTCAAAAGGATAAGCAAGAGGCATTTTTCTTGCCACAGAGGAATTCAGATTTTTTTAAGGTGAAAGCAGAGAGCCAGAAGTAGACACATTTACATGCTGATGAAGGTACCTGTTGAAAAGTTCTGGAAATTATTTTCTACCCTTAATGATGACAAAATCCCAAAGGAAGATGATCATCATTAATTAAATTTTGGAATCTGTAAGAGAGGAATCTTGAGCCTTGTTTCCCAGCTGGGACTGAGGAAATCAGCAAGTTTCCAGGATTCCTCCACATTTTGCTATGAGTTAATAAAAATCAATCAGGCGTTGTATTAGCATTGCCTATTCTCATAGAAAGGACAGAAACAACTCTTGTGGTTTGAGGATGATAAATCATTATGTGGGAGCACTCCACAATTCTCCAGGTATCCTCAGAAGAATCAGAGAGATTTTTGGAGAAAATCTACAGAGCTGAAGATCCTGCAGTCAAGAATAGGGGAATGTTGAATGATTTTCATGGGCTTTTGACCAGATGATAAGGATACATGCCAGTAACTATGAGCCAGTGGAACAAAAGAGTGGACTGGCAAGGAAAAGGGAAGCCAGACCAGATATGAACATGCATAGTTACTCCCCAGATTCCTGATAAAACTTTTCTGGAAATGGACAGAGTGTAAAAGAAACTTGCAACCTGAAAGGTGTGAGCAGTGGCTCCCAGAGACAAGGTGCAGAGGAGATAGTCAAGCCAGGTGTATTGACAGGAGAAGGTGACCTGCCTGGGCAGTGCAAAGATGGCATCAACAGCCATGGGCACTTAGAGACACCTTTTATATGGGGCCTGGGGAGTCGGAACACTCCATGGGTTGCCTGTCAGATCAGGGTCTTGGGCAGGAACTTCTCAGGGGCTGGGCTAGTCAGATCCTTTGTGTTTTTTCATAGGAGGAGTGGTGGAGGAGGAGGAGAAAAGAGTTTGTGCCTTAGCCCTCCCCCCAACAAAACCATTGGGAAAAATCTTTGATAAGTTTGTAATTAATTAACTGAAATTATATTATTTCTACTAAATAGAAACAAAAGAAGATGTGTAAGTAGGTTCAGTTAAAAAAATAACAGAAACAAGTATATCCCATACATCTGCCACATTTGTGGAATTTATAATTTATATATACATTTATCATACCACATATTTTGTATTTTCCCTATTTTACATGATAGAGTCTTATCATTCCAGTATGTTGTATGTACCTGAAAGAAAGCACATCAGAGCCAGACTGCAGAGTTTAAATCCTAGCTTGGCATTTCATTAGCTGTATGACCCAACACAGAATTACTTGATCTCTCTTACTGTGGCTCAGTTTACTCATCTGTAAAATAGAAATACTTACATAACCTCCCTTACAAATGTTTTATGAAGATTAAATGGCATAATATATGAAAGTGTTTAGAAAGCATTTGATACATTTTAAGTGCTTGGTAAATGTTCTCTCTATATATACACAAAGATATAACATTATATGTGTGGTGTCGTTCAACATGTTTTATTTCTCCTATACAAACAGCACACACTATTACACAGACCAGGAACCATTTAGATCACAATGTATGTTTTTTCTTCCTTTGTGCCATTTGCACCTTTTGACTCACTTCATTAAAACCTTTAAATTGACCCTCACACTTTTCTTTCCAAAATACAAAATGCTTCCAAATTGTTCACCTTTTGAAATGACGATCTTCTATACCTTGCTCTCTTCATAGAAATTCTTATTATTCCTTCAAAAATAAATTTATTACAATTACAGGCTGCAATAGCCAGCTTTATGTCCCTTCTCTCTGCATCCCTTAGTCCACTACAAGATGCCCACCTCACTTACCTTTCTGCAGCATCACTCCAGCTCCTGCCACCAAAATGTCCTCTTTACTTCTTGTCTTATGTGACCTCCAGAATCTACTTTCAACCATTCCGTAGAATTTCAACACTCATTTCTTTTATCATACTAATATATACTATAGTTCTCTTCTCATTACACAATTCTTTGTGAAATTCCATTTGATCATCCTTTAAATACTGGTATCTGTACACAGTAGAAAGCTATCCTTTCTGTTCTCTATATTCTATCTGCTTTTCCTAGATGATTTATTCTATTTTTTTTTGTTTTGTTTTGTTTTCATTACCTTCACTATTATCAGGAACACTTCCTAATTAAGTCAGTAATTTAAAGGGAAGAACACTTTTAAGGAATTGCTGTAAAGTCTTTGTATTCTGTGTGATGCAGGACAAGGCAGCCCTACAACCGCTGCCTTGGCCCTGGCAGCGTTGATGCTGTGGCGAATGGAGGAACCAGCTTGCAGAAGGGCCGGACACCTGTGCGGAAGACACTGGTGCCTTGCTGTCTCCTTCCCGTGGTCTTCTTGCTGGTACATTTCATGGATGGCTCCTTGCTGTCTGCTCTTCCTGCACATCTGACTGGTCAATATCATGTCAGTTTCCAGGGCCTGGGTCTTCATTGGACAGCTGGCTGTAACTGACGAACACCCACGCCCTAAG